>VZQC01012798.1:450674-476268 GCA_009823505.1 Rhizomys pruinosus
CGAGTTCCAGGACAGCTGGGACTATAAGGAAACCCTGTCTCAAAAAGACCAAAAAAAAAAGAAAATTTAAAAAGCACAATGGAACAAAACTGAAGCCAAATGAGCACATACAATTTCAGCCATCTCATATTTGACAAGGGGGTAAAGAAGACACAATGGAGGAAAGACAGCATCTTCAGCAAGTGGTGTTGGCAAAATGGATCACCACTTGTAAAAGAATGAAATTACGGGGCTGGAGAGATAGCCTAGTGGTTAAGAGCACCGACTGCTCTTGTAGAGGACCTGGGTTCGATCCCCAGCACCCACATGGCGGCTAAGAACCATCTGTAACTCCAATTCCAGGAGAACTCCAGTTCCAGGGGAATCCGAGACCCTCTTCTGACCTCTGCGGCATTGCACGACACGGGTGCACAAACCTACATGCAGACAATACATTCATACACATACAAAAATAAATAAAAAATTAAAAAGAATGAAATTACACATACAAAAATAAATAAAATTTTTTAAAAAAAAGAATGAAATTAAACCCCTACCTCTCACCCTGTACAAAAGTCAACTCCAGATGAATCAAAGACCTCAAGGTGAAACCTAAAACTCTGAAGGCAATAGAAGAAAAAGTTGGCAGCAGCCTACAAGATGTACGAAAAGACTTCCTAAATCAGACAGCAGATGTGCAAGAATTAAGGTCTACAATCGACAAATTAAACTCAAAACCTTCTGTACATCAAAAGAAACAATCAAGGAAGTGAAAAGAAAACCCAGAGTGGGAGGTGGAACCTTCACCTCTGATACATCTGACAAAGCATTGATTTCCAGAATAAACTACTCAAAAAACAAAAAAGAAAACAAATAACACACTCAAAACATGGAGCAAAGAGCTGAACAGAGACTTCACAAGTGAAAAAATAGAGATGGCTGAGAAACATCTTAAGTGTTCAACAGTCACTTATAATTAAGGAAATGCAAATTAAAACCACTTTAAGATTATATCTCACTCCGATAAGACTGGCTAGGATCAAGAAAACAAATGATACCAAGTGCTGGAGAAGTTGTGGGGAAAAGGGAACACTCATTCACTGCTGGTGGGAATGTAAACTCGTACAACCACTATGGAAAGCAGTGTGGAGAACCCTAGGAAGACTCGGAATGAACTTGCCACCTGACCCAGCCATACCACTCCTGGGTATATACCTACAGGACTCATCTTACTGCAGAGATACATGCACAGCCATGATTACTGCAACTGTCTTCACAATAGCAAAGAGCTGGAACCAACCCAAATG
This sequence comes from Rhizomys pruinosus, assembly GCA_009823505.1. NCBI lineage: Eukaryota > Metazoa > Chordata > Mammalia > Rodentia > Spalacidae > Rhizomys > Rhizomys pruinosus. The sequence goes on from VZQC01012798.1 coordinate 451,961, forward strand.
CCCCTCAACTGACGGCTGGCTAGAGAAAATGTGGTACATCTACACAATGGAGTTCTATGCAGTGGTAAAGAAAGATGACATCATGAGTTTGCAGGTAAATGGATGGAGCTAGAAGATATCATTCTAAGTGAAATAACACGGTCTCAGAAAAACAATGAATGCTATCCCTCATTTGTGGATGCTAGCGCCAATAACCTAATTGTATGGCAAACGTTAATGTGATCTGAAAACAACTGTGCTCTTATATTGTGAATCCCTTAAAAAAATAAATAAAAATTAAAAGGAAAAAAAAAAAAAAAGCACATATGAGCCAGGCGTGGTGGTGCACAACACCTTTAATCCCAGCACTCAGGAAGCAGAGGCAGGTGGATCTCTGTGGGTTCAAGGCCAGCCTGATCTACAGAGTAAGTTCCAGGGCAGCTGGGACTAAAGGGAGACACTGTCTCAAAAATATCCAAAAAATAGTAATTTTTTAAAAAAGCATATATGATAACAATGTTTAAAACTTAATTTGATCCTGATAAAACACAAGACAATTTTTTTTGAAAAACTGAATGTAGGGCTGGCAGGATGGCTCAGCAGGAGTAAATGTGTCTGCTGTCAAACCTGCCAAGCTGAGTTCAATCCCTGGATCCCACATGGTAGAAGGAGAGAACTGACAAGTAGTTCTCTAACCTCCATAGGATCATACACATGTATACAGGCACATATAAGTAAATAAAAATAAATGTAAAAAAATTTATTAAATATTTTACTTAATATTCATACACGCAAATGTGTTTGAATCCATCCACCTCCCATCCCATGCCTCCTCTATTTCCCCCTCAGCTTTCCCTCCCAACATTGTTAAAAAGAAAGAAAAAGAAAGCCGGGTGTGGTGGCACATGCCTTTAAAACCAGCACTCAGGAGGCAGAGGCAAGGAGATCTCTATAAGTTCAAAGCCAGCCTAGTCTACATAGTGAGCTCCAGGCCAGCTGGAGCTACAGGGAGACCCTGTCTCAAAAAAGACCAAAAAAAAAAAAAAGAAAAACTGAATATGGATCTAATACTCATTCCTATTAAGGAATCACTATGAATTTTGTTACTGTGTTTAATTGATATTTAGTGTCAAATGTTGAGCTTTTTTCCCTTTACACTTTGTTGATTTCCTGAAGGTTGAAGTAGAATTCCTTTGCTACTCAAAACCTCTTTTTCCTTTTTCCTTTGTGTGCTGTGATAACAATAAATTGAGAGAATGTCCTTTTTAGGTATGGTAATGCATGATGTGGGGTGCACAGGTTAAGTGTTATGACACCTGCAACTTATCCAAACAGTTTGAATTAAATGAAAACAAGACAGTGATATAGCTATATACTTTATGGCAAAATATCAATAATTACTGAACTAAGGTGGTAAACATATGGACATTTATTTTCCTATCCTTTTACCATTACATATACCTAAATCTTTCCCTCAGCAAGTAAAAAGAAATAAATTGCAATGCTATAGGCCAAGAGAACTTGAAGACAGCCTGAACCAAGAACTATTACAGTGAAAAGAAAAACATTTTGCAGCACACAATGGAAAAAGCAAAAAGAGGTTTTGAGTAGCAAGGAACAAAAAAGGAATTCTACTTCAACCTCAGGAAATCAACAAAGTATAACGGAAGAAAAGCTCAACATTTGACACTAAATATCAAACTATTAATGGCAGGAATGGGCATTATGACAGAATTCAGAATTATATTGCCAAGCACACCCCTGGAAATCACCCACTTCATACTCCTCACTTCCCTTGACTGTAAAGAAGCTGGTCCCAGAGCTAGAAGTAAATACAATGTCCAGGTCCCCATCTTCCCATTCCTCAAGTCATCTAACAAATGACAACTCCGGTCACTATTGCTGACAAGTACCAGCTGAAGTGTCCTCCTGGCCCCTATCAATCTCATGCATTACTGTTAGGCTCTCATCAATAAATAACCTCACTTGAGAAATCCCTGATGAAATATCTCTTCTTCAATGTTCATGGTTATCTTAAACAGAGGAAATTAAAAGAAAAGAAATAAAAAAAAATGTGCTAATCAAACAATGCAGAGAGACCATTTCCTTAATGAGTCTGACCTTTCCCCATTATCAAAGAATCATTACATCAGAATATTTTATGACTATAGAAAAGAAAGTTATGGCCGGGCATTTAATCCCAGTACTCGGAAGGCAGAGGCAGGCAGGTCTCTGCAAGTTTCAGGCCAACTGGGGCTACAGGGAGACCCTGTCTCAAAAATACCAAAAAATACAAAAAAAAAAAAAAATTATGAAATTCTTAAATTGAGGGCTGGAGAGATGACTCAGCAGTTAAGAGCACTGGCTGCTCTTCCTCAGGACCCAGGTTCAATTCCCAGCACCCACATGACAGCTAACAACCGTCCATAACTCCAGTTCCACAACTCCAGTTCCACAGGTATAACACCCTCTTCTGACCTCCCTGGGCATTGCATGACATGGATGCACTTACACACATGCAGGGAATACTCATACACATAAATTAAAAATTATTTTTTAAGTTATAATAAATAATAAAAAATTCTCAAACTGTAGTAAAAGGATGTTGACCTAAGAAACAAATGAATATAATACCTATTGAAAAGAAAATATTTGAAGTACAAAATATCTATAAAAAACTTCAGTTTGAAGATTTCTTCCAATCTAGCAAGGCGCAAGAATTTGTTCAAAGGGAATTTTGAAGGAATTTAGAAAATTTGCCAGGGCTGGAGAGATGACCTAGCAGTTAAGAGCACCGACTGCTCTTGCAGAGGAACCGGGTTCGATTCCCAGCACCCACATGGCGGCTTAGAACCGTCTTTAACTCCAGTTCCAGGGGAATCCAACACCCTCTTCTGAGGCTTTGCACGACACGGGTGCACAAACTTACATGCAGACAGTACATTCATACACATAAAAAAAAATAATAATTAAAAAAAAAAAAAGAAAATTTGCCAAACATACAGGTGTTGAGAACAAGGAAGAATGGTTGTTTATTAAGACAGAACAAGCCGGGCCTGTTGGTGAACGCCTTTTATCCTAGCACTTGGGAGGCAGAGGCAGGCGGATCTTTGTGAGTTCAAGGCCAGCCTGGTCTACAGAGTTCCAGGACAGCTGGGGCTACAGAGAGACCCTGTCTCGAAAAGACCAAAAAAAAAAAAAAANTTTTTTTTTTTTTTTATTGTTGTTGAGAGAGCTAGAGGACCCTTTCCTTAATGAGTCGACTTTCCCCATTATCACAGAATTTATTACATCAGAATATTCTTTTATGACTATAGAAAAAGAACGTTATGGCCGTCATTTATTATCCTCCAGTACTCGGAAGGCAGAGGCAGGCATAGTTTCTCTGAGTTCCAGCCCCCAACTGGGGCTACAGGGAGACCCTGTTCTCAAAAATACCAAAAATACAAAAAAAAAAAAAAATTAGAAATCTTAAATTGCGGGCTGGAGAGATGACTCAGCAGTTAAAGGAGCACTGCTGCTCTTCCTAGGACCCAGGTCAGTTCCCAGCGCCTACATGTCAGGTAACAACCGTCCTAACTCCAGGTCCACAACTCCAGTTCCACCGGTAAACACCATCTTCCGACCTCCCTGGGCATTGCATGACTGGTGCACTTACACACAGCAGGATACCCATACCCATAAATTAAAAAATTATCTTTTTAAGTTATAATAAATATTAAAAAAATTTCTCAAAACTGTGTAAAAGGATGTTGACCCTAAGAAAAAAAAATGATATAATACCTCTTGAAAAGAAAATCTTTGAAGTTACACATATCTATAAAAAACTTCAGTTTGAAGATTTCTTCCAATCTAGCAAGGCGCAAGAATTTGTTCAAAGGGAATTTTGAAGGAATTTAGAAAATTTGCCAGGGCTGGAGAGATTATGACCTAGAGTTTAAGAGCACCGACTTGTCTTGCAGAGGACCGGGTTCGACTTCCCAGCACCCACTGCGGCTTTATAACCGTCTTTCTTTAACTCAGTTTCCAGGGGAATCCAAACACCCTCTTCTGACCTCCGAGGCATTTTTGCACGACAAGGGTGCACACAAAACTTAACATTGCATGGGGACATTACATTCATACACTAAAAAAAAAATAAATATACAAAAAAAAAAAAAAGAAATTTGCCAACCAAACATACAGGTGTTGAGAACAAGGAAGAATGGTTGTTTATTAAGACAGAACAAGCCGGGCCTGTTGGTGAACGCCTTTAATCTAGCACTGGGAGGCAGAGCAGGCGGATCTTTGTGAGTTCCAAGGCCAGCCTGGTGTATACAGAGTTCCGGGAAAGCTGGGGCTACAGAGAGGACCCGTCTCGAAAGACCAAAAAAAAAAAAAAAAAAAAACAAAGCCAGGACAGACAGACCCCCAGATTAAGGGAGAACAAGACACTAATCACACAGCATGTCTCTTTCTATAATAAAGGCATAACACATTATGAAAGCAATAGCAAAGTCACAATGGTTTAGACAAGTGCTGGAAACCAAGTGACATTTGTACCTTCAGTGAGGCGAGTGGATGCTCTGGACCAAGTAAACTCCAATGAAAGGAAGCCAGATCCTCATCAGGTAGTATGTGATTTCCTAGAATACAAATGTGGACAACATAAAAGCAATTATTATCAATTGCAGAGAAAAACTTCTAGATCACTGAATGTTTGATACATTGCATATAGCTTCCAAACAGAAACTGAGAACATCTCTTCATATTTTAACATGAAATAATATATACAGCAGATAGTCCTTACAGTTGGCTCAAGTATGAAGTGAATCTTCAGTAATGTTTCAACATCATTCGCACTAAGGACTGCACAGCACAATCTCCAGCACAACTGACAAAAAGCCTGAAAATCCCGGAAGCCACACACAGACCAGACCTAAAGTTCCATTTGTTCATCAAAGAGTTAAGTCAAAATTACACGAAAAAGATGTAACAGCCAAATGTGGAATCCAGTTATAAAATCTTAAGGAGATTAAACAAGGACTGCTGTCACAGCATAAATCACCTCCCACAAACATCTGTGACCAAGCACAGCCTACAACAGTGTTTGTGCCTAACCACCACTAAGCTGCCTGTCCTACCTACTCCATAAGTAAGAACTACACTCTGGAAGGAAAGGCTGCTCTCAAAGCAGAGCTTGATACCGCCTTACACACTGACATCTAGAAGATGTTAGTTTTCTCTCTGCAAGTTAAAAGCAGATTTTTCCTGGGGCTGGAGAGATGGCCTAGTGGTTAAGAGCACGACGCTCTTGCAGAGGACCCATGTTTGATCACCAGCACCCACATGGCAGCTGCGAAACTGTCTTTAAACTCCAGTTCCCAGGGGAATCTGACACCCTCTTTGATCTCCGCGGATTGCCCACGGACACAGGTGCCCAAAACTTTACATGCAGACAGTTAACATTCATACACCTACAAAACAATTAAGCCGGGCCTGGTGGCGCACGCCTTTATCCTAGCACTTGGGAGGTAGGTAGAGGCAGGCGGCTCTTTGTGAGTTTCCGACCAGCTGGTCTAAAGAGTGAGTCCCAGGACCGCTGGGGTCTTACAGGGCGACCCTATCTCAAAAGACAAAAAAAAAAAAAAAAAAAAAAAAATTAAATTAAATTAAATTAAAAAAAAAATTTTTTAAGTACTTAAAAAAAGCAGATTTTTCCTAAATAACTCTTAAATCACTTCCATATTTAGAAAGCAAATTCATTAATTACCTGCTAACAGAAAGCAACACAAAGATAGATCACTCACTATAGCATATTGTCCCAAACACACAGAGGATGATCCACCATGATATCCAGACCTGCAAAGCTCAGCCTGACTGCCCAGGAGATTAGGATCTGTGCTGCTTATAGACTGCACAGCATTTTATTGTGAAATATGAAGTTTCAGAAATGTATTTCAAAGATTCATCTGGAAAAATTATGAGGTTAATTCTACATGAGTAGAAAACTCAAGCCAAATGTTTAAATAGTCCACTCAACTTCCCTACCACAAACCCTGTACACTCCATTAAAGAGCTTTCTCATTCAAGGACATTTAATTTTTTCAAAAATCTACTATAGCTGGGCATGGTGGTATATGCCTTTAATCCCAGTGTTTAGGAGCCAGAGGCAGGCAGATCTCTGTGAGTTCAAGGCCAGCCTAGTCTACATAGAGAGTTCAAGTTCCAGACCAGCTAGGGCTACAGGGAGACCCTGTCTCAAAAAATAATTAAAAAAAAGACTAAAATAAATAAGCTTACCCAATTAGGAACTTAACTATAACTTTCCCAAACTTCTTGAAGAAATTTTCTGCAAATTTTTGAGTATTACGAATTGAACATAAGGTCTAGTATCTCTCTACCACTGAGCTACATTCCCAATCCCTTCTTACTTTCTGACTTGAGACAGTCTTATTATGCTGTGCTGGTGGGCCTCTTTCTCCCTACCTGGGATTTCAAATACCTGAATGAGACATTACTATTGACTTTTTTTTTTTTCATTTATTTCAAAAGCTAACAATAAATATAACTACCTAGAAAAGTATGAGCTGATACTATCTTCCATGAAATATATTCAGTGTTTTTTGTTTTTTGGGGTTTTTTTTTAAGTCTTTTTGAAACAGGCTCTCCCTTTAGCCCCATGTTCTAGTTTGCTGTTCCATTACTGTGACAAAACACTCTGACCGATACTGACTTTGGGAAGAAAGGGTTTATTCAGCTCACATCTCCAGGGTCATAGTTCATCACTCAGGGAGCTCAAGGTAGGAACTCAGGGCAGGAACCTGGAGGCAGGAGCTGAGGCACAGGCCATAGAGGAATGCTGCTTACTGGCTTGCTCCTCTGGGCCATGCCCAGCCTGCTTTCTTATACTGTACACAACAACCTGCCCAGGAGTGGCACCACCTACAATAGGCTGGGCCCTCCCACACTGCTCAACAATCAAGACAATACTCCACAGACGTGGCCACAGGACAGTCCAATGGAGCCAATTCCCCAATTAAGGCTCCCTCAACCCAGGTGTGTCAAGTTGACACTAAAGCTATCTAGCACACCCCAGTTGTTCTGGAGCTCACCATGTAGGCCAGGCTGGCCTTGAACTCAGAGAGATCCGCCTGCCTCTGCCTCCCGAGTGCTGGGATTAAAGGTATTTGCCACCACACCTGGCAACATATGTATCTTTTACTTTATATTTGCCTTGTTATACTTCTTTTCTGTCAGCATACCCTTTCTGTGTCTTTGAGCATATTTCAAGGTACTTAAATCCAGTTCTAATTTTTTTGAGTTTGTAGTAACACGTATGTCCAAATAGTTATTAGAAAGGGGTCTGTGCCTATGTGTGTATACAGGCCAGAGGTCAGCCTCTGGTGTTTCATTGGGAGTCAGCCTAGGCTGGCGGGCCAGTGAGCCCTAAAGATCCATTTGCCTCTATCTTCCCAGCAGTGGGGCTCTAAGAGGAGCTCCAGGCCAGATGGAACTAAAGGGAGACCCTGGGGGATGGAGAGATGGCTCAGTGGTCAAGAGCACTGGTTGTTCTTACAGAAGACCTGGGTTCAAATCCCAGCACCCACATGGCAGCTAACAACTGTCTGTAACTCTTCTGTCCTTCTCAGGTATTACACAACATGGATGCACTTAAACACATGCAGACATAACACTCATACATATGAAATAAAAATAAAGAAAAAAAAAAGCTATATAAAAACATTAAAAAATATATAACCAAACGACATGTCAAAATATTAATTATGGCACTTCCTAAGGTGAATATTACTTCTCATTTTTCTTTGTACTTTTCTACCCCAACTTTCAACATACTATTAATTATATACTGAGTACGTTTTAAAGCAAAACAAAAATTAGCTGATTTAAAAGCAAAACCTTTTCCAGTTACTTTTCATAGAAACACTTAAGATTCACAGAACTTAAAAAAAAATGTCTAGCCTGGCGTGGTGGTGCATGCCTTTAATCCCAACACTCAGGAGACAGAGGCCGGAGGATCTCTGAGAGTTCAAGGACAAGCCTGGTCTACATAGTAAGTTCCAGGCCAGCTGGGGGTACAGGGAGAGCCTGCCTCAAAAACCAAATACACACACACACACACACACACACACACACACACACAGACCACCAAGTCCAATGTGATCCTGGTTTTGAAGACCAAAAATTACTAAGTCATATAATCATAACCAAGCTGGAGATGGCCNTTTTTTTTGGTATTTTTGAGGCAGGGTCTCCATGTAGTCCCAGCTGGCCTGAAGCTCACTCTGTAGACCAGGCTGGCCTTGAACTCACAGAGATCCTCCTGCCTCTGCTTCCCAAGTGCTGGGATTAAAGGCGTGCACCACCACACCCGGCCCTCAGATGGTTCTTAGCCGCCATGTGGGTGCTGTGGATCGAACCCGGGGTCGGCACTCTTAACTGCTAGGCCATCTCTCCAGCCCCAGTAGTAGATATCTTTAGAAATGGGAAGAGAACATAGCAACACTGGCTCCACAGAACATTTTCCTTTTGTTTTTGTTTTGTTTTGTTTTGTTTTTATTTTACGTGTATGAGTGTACTGTCTGCATGTAAATAGGTGCACCTGTGTCATGCAATGCTGTGGAAATCAGAAGAGGGTGTCAGATCCCCTGGTACTGGAGTTAGAGGCATTTTTTTTTTTAGACTTTTTAATTTATTATTTTTTATGTGTGTACATGAGTGTACTGTCTGCATATAGGTTGGTACACCCACGTTGTGCAATGCCGCAGAGGTCAGAAGAGGGTGTCGGATTCCCCTGGAACTGGAGTTAAAGATTGTTCTTAGCCCCCATGTGGGTGCTAGAAATCGAACACAGGTCCTCTGCAAGAGCAGTCATCTCTCTAGCCATCTCTCCAGCCCCTCCTTTTGTTTGTTTTAAGATTTATTTTAAAGCTTGGCATGGTGGCACACACCTTTAATCCCAGCATTTGGGAGACAAAGGCAGGCAGATCTCCGTGAGTTCAAGGCCAGCCTGGCCTACACAGACAATAACTATTTTTGCTGCTCCATTATGTAGGTGGAGCACTGTGAAAACTGCTGGGGCTACACGGAGACCTTGTTTCAAAAAGACCAAAAAAAAAAAAAAAAATGGGGGGGGCTGGAGAGATAGCCTCGCGGTTAAGAGCACCGACTGCTCTTGCAGAGGACCTGGTTGGATCCCCAGCACCCACATGGTGGCTGAGAACCGTCTTTAACTCCAGTTCCAGGGGAATCTGATGCCCTCTTATGACCTCCGCAGCATTGCAGGACACGGGTGCACAAACCTACATGCAGACAGTACATTCATACACATACGAAAATAAATAAAATTTAAAAAAATTTATAAAACAAAAAAAATTATTTCAGGGGCTAGAGAGATAGCTCAGCAGTTAAGAGCTCTAGCTGCTCCCACAAAGGACCCCAAGTTTGGTTCCCAGAACCCACATGCTGATTAACAATCATCTATAACAATCATCTTTAACTCTAGTTCCAGGGGATCCAATGCCCTCTTCTGCACACACATGATACACATACAGTCACACACACACACACACACACACACACACACAAATAAATCTTTTATGCCGGGCGTGGTGGCATACGCCTTTAATCCCAGTACTCAGGAGGCAGAGGCAGGTGGATCTCTGTGAGTTCAAGGCCAGCCTGATCTACAGAGCGAGCTCAAGGCCAGCTGGGACTAAAGGGAGACCCTGTCTCAAAAATAAATAAAAAAAAAATAATAATAAATAAATAAATAAATAAATATTTTATTAAAAAACTGCTTTGGACCAGGCAGATCTCTGTGAGATTGAGGACAGCACCTGGTCCACATACTGAGTTCCAAGCCAGCTGGAGCTACAAGGAGACAAAAACAAACAAAAACATGCTTTGGGATGGAAGGATTGCTCTGTAGTTAAGAGCATTGTTTGTTCTTGTGGAGAACCCAACTTTAATTTCCAGCATCCACATGGCAGCTAACAACTGTCAGTAACTTGTCAGTAACTCCAGTTCCAGGGGATCCAACAGGTGCACTTACATAATGCAGGCAATACATACATACGCATAAAATATTTTTTTTATGTGTATGAATGTACTGTCTGCGTGTAGGTTGGTGCTCCCGTGTTGTGCAATGCCTCAGAGGTCAGAAGAGAGTGTCGGATTCCCCTGGAACTGGAGTTAAAGACGGTTCTTAGCCGCCATGTAGGTGCTGGGAATCAAACCCCGGTCCTCTGCAAGAGCAGTTGGTGTTTTAACCACTAAGCCATCTCTCCAGCCCCATAAAATAAAATATTTTAAAGACTGCTTTAAAATTTATTTTACTTTAATTGTGTGTTATATGTGTATGTCTGTGTTGTGAGGTATGTGCACCAGTTCCATGGAGGCAAGGCATCCAACTGATGCCTTAGCTGAGACCTAAACTCAGCTCCTCTGCAAGAAGAGTACAAGTTCTTGACTCCTGAGCCATCTCTCCATCCCCTGCTTGTTTTTTGAGACAAGGCCTCGCTATGTAGCTCAGACTGACTTGGAACTTGCTATGTGTCTGCAGCTGTCCTCGAAGGGATGCTCCTTCTGCCCAAGTGCTGGAATTACAGGTGTGTACCACCATGTCTGGCACATATTTTCTTCTATTATAAACAATTTATGCTATAGGTTTAATTACTAACACTTTCTCTTTTTTTTTTTGAGACAGGGTCTCCCTTTAGTCCTAGCTGGCCTGGAGCTCACTATGTAGACCAGGCTGGCTTGAACTACAGAGATCAGCCTGCCTCTGCCTCCCAAGTGCTGGGATTAAAGGCGTGCACCACCACGCCCAGCCTTAGATGGTTTTTATCCCCCATGTCAGTGCTGGGAATCAAACCTGGGTCTTCTGCAAGAGCAGTCGGCACTCTTAACCACTGAGCCATGTCTCCAGCCCCCTAACATTTTCATAGTGTACATGTGCACACATCTGTGATTCAGAAATATTATTTCCCTAAAACTGAGTTTACAAAGAGTACATTTTTCATCCTAAATAGAACAATATATAAACAAATGCTTAGAAAAAAAAACAATGCACTTATCAGTAAAACCAAAAAAATATTCCAAAAGAATGCTATTTAAGAGTCCATTCCTTGGTTCTTAAATTCAAGATACAGAACTAAAACTTTCAGACAGGAAAATCTTCAAAAGATCAGTATGCTCACAGTACAACTCCCTTATAAAATACAGTTTTCACACTGCTCCACCTACCTAACAGAGCAGCAAAAATAGGAAAACGATTTGGGTTCAGGTCCAGTTGCTTGGCAACTTCGTGCATCAGATATTGGCTTGTGGTGAGACTCTTCCCGTTGCGGCTCAGTTTCAGGGCATGGGCACTGAAGTAGTAGGGGATGTTGCACAGTGCATAATCGGAATCATACGCCACCAAGCCATGGAAACCATTCTCTCTGCAGAAGCCAATCACTTCTTGATGGTGATCCTCAATGCTCTGTGCAACCTACACAAAGAAGAAGGAAACACTATCAGACATAAGCTCTAGCAGCAGCAGCAGCAGCAGCAACAGCAGCAGGCTCAAGAGGCAGGCTTACTTGGACAGAGCTAAAGATCAGAAAGTGACCCGGGCATGGTGGTACACGCCTTTGATCCCAGCACTTGGGAGACAGAGGCAGGCCTGTCTCTGTGAGTCCAAGGTCAGCCTGGTCTACAGAGTGAGCTCCAGGCCAGCTGGGACTAAAGGGAGACCCAAGTCTCAAAAATGCAAAAAAAAAGAAAAAAAAAAAAAAGAAAGTGCCAGAACCAAGTGTATAGCACCTTGCTCCAACAGGAATCTCTGAGAGGAACTGAATCCAAGTCACCTGTCAGTAACTTACAATGCCATCTAGACTACAAATTAATTCTCCACTGGTGTCAAGTTCAAAGGTCACCCTGCTTAAAAACACACAAACCTGGTTGATCCCTGTGACAGTATTTGAAGAAAGAAGGAGTGGGGGTGGAAATAAGCAAAAGGAAGTAGCCAACCCAAGCCAGGCATGGTGGCTCATGCCTCTAACACTTGGGAGACAGGCAGTAGAGCTTGGCAGTCACGGGCCGAGCCTGTTGTCTACACTATGCGATTCCAGGACGGGTGGAGCTACAGGGAGACCCTGTGCCTCAAAAATATAAAAAAAAAAAAAAAAAAAAAGAAGGAAGGAAGGAAGGAAGGAAGGAAGGAAGGAAGGAAGGAAGGAAGGAAGGAAGGAAGGAAGGAAGGAAGGAAGGAAGCCAACCCAAACGATTCTTTAGTCTTTAAAGTAGATCAAATATGTGAAAAATCAAGTTATTTTCCTTGAATAAACACCTTCCTAACACCCAGAATCTACCTATCTCTAAGTCCATACTCTTGAAGCATACATGCATCATGGGATGTACATGCACAGCCTAAAGATAATTACTGGGCATGAGCAATGTCAGCACCACCTCTTGGACTCACACTGTTATCAAAGGCAAGCCAGGGTCTTTACTCCAAACCCCCAACATGGAACACAAGCAGCCCAGCCTTAAGCCACACCCAGGAAGAAGCAAGACAAGGAAACCTCAAAGTCCTCTACATCACCCTAACTCTAGAAAACACCCATAAGCACTGGAAAATGTTCTAAATGTTAAGACCAAAGTAAGTCAAAATTTAATGTTTTTTGAGAAAAATATAATAGTTTATATCCCAAACTAACAATTTATCTCTTGCTTGTCCAACTTAAATTCTACAGGTTTTTTGGTTCTACAATGAATACAGTATTTTAGAGTCTAAATCAGGGGGCTCAGCAGTGGAAAGTTGTCTCCATAGGCTTATAACGCATCTAAACTGTAAAAATACTGAATGAAAATTTAAGTCCAACTAAAGTTCCAGCAGCCAATGGTCACATGATCAGCAGCTAATATTCTATTGTACCTCAGTAACACAGAGCATTTCCATCATCTCAGAATATTACACTAGACATCACCAAGCTAATTCCCTTCTCACTGGCTTTCACAAGAGAAGTGGTTTCTAGATCTTAATGAATCTCACCAAGAGGCAAAGCAAACCGTTAATGATGAGTATTTGAGGAAAAAATAACCTTTTAAATCCTTTTGAAAAAATAGTCAAAGAAGCAATGTACTTTATAAGAAAAAAAAAAATGGGACTGGAGAGATGGCTCAATAGTTAAGAGCACTGTTGCTCTTGTAGGACTCAGATTTGGTTCCCAGCACTCACATAGCAGCTAAAGGACTCTTTGTAACTCCAGTTCCAGGGAATACAATGCCCTGTTCTAGCCTTCACAAACTTTGCACTCATGGATGTGCAGGCAAAACATTCATACATGTAGAACAAAAATAAATTTAAAGATTTTAAAAAGAAAAAAAAAAATCACACTGGGCATGCTAGTACATGCCTTTAATCCCAGCACTTGGGAGACAGGCAGGTAGAGCTCTGCCAGTTCAAGGCCAGCCTGGTCTACACAGTGAGTTCTAGGCCAGCTGGGGCTACAGGGAGACTGTCTCAAAAAGACCAATAATAATAATAATAATAATAATAATAATAAAAACTACAATTAATCAAATACTGCTTTATTCCTTAGAATAAAAGAAATGCTAGCCGGGTGTGGTGGCGCACGCCTTTAATCCTAGCACTTGGGAGGCAGAGGCAGGCGGATCTTTGTGAGTTCAAGGCCAGCCTGGTCTACAGAGCGAGTTTCCGGACAGCTGGGCTACGGGAGACCCTGTCCCAAAAAGACCAAAAAAAAAAAAAAAAAAAAAAAAAAAAGAAAAGTGCTGGTTTCACTCTCGAAAAGTCCAAAAAATAAATAAAATAATCATACACCCTTTAAAAAAGAAAAGTAGGGGCTGGAGAGATGGCCTAGCGGTTAAGAGCGCCGACTGCTCTTACAGAGGAACCGGGTTCGATCCCCAGCACCCACATGGCGGCCGAGAGCCGTCTGAAACTCCAATTCCAGGAGAACTCCAGTTCCAGGGGAATCCGAGACCCTCTTCTGACCTCCGCGACATTGCACAACACGGGTGCACAAACCTACATGCAGACAGTACATTAATACACATACCGAAATAAAAAATAAAAAAAATAAAAAATAATTTAAAAAAATTTTTTTTAAATAAAAAAGAAAAGTAGTTTGAAAAATTCTAAAATTAACCTGGCTTTATCCTTTCCCTTCCAGAAATGGTAATGTTAAGACTTGGTCCAAGTTCTTTGCCTCAAATGATTTCTTACATCAAACTTTATACATTTACAGTGATGTTTTAAAAGTACTGTTAAATTAGTGGAAATCACTGGCTGTTTTCCAGCTGTTGCAGTGAAGAGATAGTACAATAAAAAGAGGCAGTGAGCTGCCTCCCTTCCTGGCATGATTAACCCCTAGCCTACATAGAGAGTTCCAGAGTAGCTAGGGCTACAGGGAGACCCTGTCTCAGAAAGACAGAGAGAGGGAGAGACAGAGGGAGGGAGAGACAAATGGAGGGAGAGACAAAGGGAGGGAGGGCGGGAGGGAGAGAGGGAGAGAGGGAGGGAAGGCTGGCAGAAAAGGCAGTTGATCACTTGTTCCCAAAGATTCATGCACTTGTAGGAGGCAGTGCAGCTGAGAATGCATATTCCAAGTTTCTACCTATGAGGCAGTTTATCAGCACCCCCTTCCCCTAGGAAACAGAAGATCTGTCTCCATTATGAGGGAGCTGGGATGCTACAGCTCATCTCCAGATCAGCACTCAGTAGACCCTGGGCTATGAGTTTCACTGGGCAGAGGGGTCTGCATCCCAAAACAGGAGAGGCCATGCAGATTTGGTGCAGGTACAAACCGGAATCGGGCATGTGACCCAAGAGAGGTCAATCTTGGGGCTGGAGAGATGGCCTAGTGGTTAAGAGCACCAACTGCTCTTGCAGAAGACCGGGGTTTGATCCCCAGCACCCACATGGTGGCTGAGAACCGTCTTTAACTCCAGTTCCAGGGGAATCCGACACCCTCTTCTGACCTCCGCGCGGCACTGCACGACACGGGTGCACAGACCTACATGCAGACAGTACATTCATACACATAAAAAATAAATTAAATTAAAAAAAAAGAGGTTGATCTAAAATCAGAAGTAGCCGGGCATGGTGGCGCACGCCTTTAATCCTAGCACTTGGGAGGCAGAGGCAGGCGGATCTTTGTGAGTTCAAGGCCAGCCTGGTCTACAGAGAGTTCCAGGACAGCTGGGGCTACAGGAAGACCCTGTCTCGAAAAGACAAAAATAAATAAATAAAAAAATAAAATAAAATCAGAAGTAAAAGTGGAAGATGAAGGTTGAGAGTCATCAAGGGTCAGGTCTAACCTGTCAGATAAGGCTGTGAACACTGTAAAACAGTAGGCAATATGTTTCAAGAGCTGTAAAACGTTTATGCTCTTTGACCAGTAACCCTACTTCAGGAAACAGAGCCTTAAAAAATAATACACCAACTAAAATCATTAGAACCTTTTGGATCATAGTAATTTCTACAAGAGAAAATGAAATTTAATAATATTCTGAAATGGATATAGTCATCACACTATATTGTGGAAAAACTTAGGGAAAATTTCACTAAGATATTAAACAAATCATTCTAGATTACAATAGAGTTACACAAAACTATTTTGGTGGAAAAATCCAATATAATTGCATCAGGGTAGTGGAATTAGGCATAAGAAACTTTTTTTTTTTTGTATTTTTGAGACAGGGTCTCTGTGTATCCCCAGCTGGCCTGGAACTCACTTTGTAGATCAGGCTGGCCTTAAAAACTCACCACGCCTGGCTAGGCAAGGTGAGTTTTCAAGTAGGGGAAAAAAGGAAAAAAAAAAAAAATTGGGTTACCAGCTAGGGATGAACTTAGTGACACAGTGCTTGCCTAACGTGCCAAGGCCCTGGATTCTATCCCAGCACTGTTACAGAAAAAGATGAAAAATCTTATTAAAGCAACTCACTCTGCTGAAGACTTTAGACCTTGTATGGCTCTGTCTCTCCACAAATACAAGACCATTGCTCACACAGCTTTGTACTGGGATCCAGCTTGCCACCTGACATCCAGACAGCACTGAGAAAAGAAAATGCCCTACCTGTGAGTTCCCAAGTTACTTAAAGTATGGACTAGTAAGGTATTCTCTCTCTCCAGTAGCAACAACACAGAGAACTGATTTTTGTTTGGTTGTGGGGGTTTTTTGATAGATTTTTTTTTTTCCTTGGTCTTTTTGAGACAGAGTCTCTCTTTAGTCTCAGCTGGCCTGGAGCTTGCTATAGAGACCAGGGTGGCCTTGAACTCACAAATATCCACCTGCCTCTGCCTCTGCCTCTGGACTGCTGAGATTAAAGGTGTGTGCCACCACAACCTGCTGATGGATTATATTTTAGGCTGTTTCCTGAAGTAGGGTCTCCCTGTAGCCTTAGCTGGCCCGGAACTCACTTTGTAGACCAGGATGGCCTTGAACTCACAGAGATCAACCTGCCTCGCCTCCAGGGGGATTAGAGGTATGCAACTACCATGCCTGGCTGTATGGTTGGTTTTTTAATTTTTTTTTTAATTTTTATTTATTTTTGTATGTGTATGACTGTACTGTCTGCATGTTGGTTTGTGTACCTGTGTCGTGCAATGCCAGAGGTCAGAAGAGGGTCTCGATTCCCCTGGAACTGGAGTTCTCCTGGAATTGGAGTTACAGACAGTTCTTAGCCGCCATGTGGGTGCTGGGTATCGAACCTAGGTCCTCTGCAAGAGCAATTGGTGCTCTTAACTGCTAGGCTATCTCTCCAGCCCTAGTTTTTAAATTATTTTTATTCTATGTGTATATAGGTGCCATGCAATGAATGCCCTTGAAGGTCAGAAGAGGGCATCAGATCCCTTGGAACTGGAGTTACAGATGGTTGTTAGCCACCATGTAGGTGCTGGGAATTGAACCCAGGTCCTCTGCAAGATCAACCAAAGCTCTTAACCACTGAGCCATCTCTCCAGCCTAGAAATGGTTTCAAATTTATTTTTTGTTAATTTTATTTTATGTGTTTGAGTATTGCCTACATATATGTAAGTACATCCATGTTGTAGAATGTCCAAGTAGGTCAGGAAAGGCTGTTGGATTCCCTTGGAACTGAAGTTATTAACGGTTGTTGGCTGCCATGTGGAAGCTGGAGGTGACCCTGTGTCCTCGACAGGAGCAGCCAGTGCTCTAACCACTGAGCAATCTCTCTATCCCCATTTTTTTTTTAAATATGGAACGCTTCACGAATTTGCGTGTCATCCTTGCTCTATCCCCATTTTTTTTTTTTTTAAATATGGAACGCTTCGGGGCTGGAGAGATGGCCCAGCGGTTAAGAGCGCCCACCGCTCTTACAGAGGACCCGGGTTCGATCCCCAGCACCCACATGGTGGCTGAGAACCGTCTGAAACTCCAATTCCAGGAGAACTCCAGTTCCAGGGGAATCCAACGCCCTCTTCTGACCTCCGCGGCATTGCACGACATGGGTGCACAGACCTGCATGCAGACAGTACATTCATACACATACAGAAATAAATAAAAAAAAAATATTTAAATATGGAACGCTTCACGAATTTGCATGTCATCCTTGCGCAGGGGCCATGCTAATCTTGTCTGTATCGTTCCAATTTTAGTATATGTGCTGCCGAAGCTAGCACTTATTTCATTTCTATGTGTGTGTTTTGCCTGTATGTATGGAAACACACTCATGTCATGCAATGCCCAAAGAGGAGAGAAGAGGGAATTAGAGCCTCTGGAACTAGAGTTAAAGACAGCTGTTAGCTGCCACGTGGTATTGGGAACTGAACCCAGGTCCTCTGCAGTCAGCGCTCTTTTTAACCATTCGGCCATCTACCTATCCCCACAAACAGAACTTCTTAAGGCAGAGTAGTTTGTGCATCTCTTCCCTGTCCCTGCCTTCCTCCACCCCAGTGGAATTCTTTGTTCATTCTGAACACTGGTTTTCAGACTGCCATTAAAAAGCAAAGTATAGCCAGGTGTGGTGGAGCACGCCTTTAATCCTAGCACTTAGGAGGCAGAGGCAGGCGGATCTTTTTGAGTTCAAGGCCAGCCTGGTCTACAGAGTGAGTTCCAGGACAGCTGGGGCTACAGGGAGACCCTGTCTCAAAAAGACAAAAAAAAAAAAAAAAAAAGCAAAGTGTAAAAGTGTAGTGATGTTGCAGCCTTGTAATCCCAGCAGACTGAGGCAGGAGGATTGCAAGACTGAGGTCAGCCTAGAAAAGGCAATGAGATGCTATCTCAAACCAATGAACAACAAAAATACAACATTAAAGTCCATAAACTACTGATAATCTACCATATAACTCCAATTTGCAAATGATTGACAATAAATACCTTAATCCTTCCCCAAAGGTGCACAAAGCACTAAGCAAACAGCTGACTGTTAGAACTACTATCCTGGAACAGTGGAAGGAGTCACACCCATGAGCCAAGCACCATACCACCTGCCATGGTAGTAATGCAGCCTGCACAGCTAGGTAAAAAAACTAATGGTTCTAAGCCGGGCGTGGTGGCACACGCCTTTAATCCTAGCACTCAGGAGGCAGAGGCAGGCGGATCTTTGTGAGTTCAAAGCCAGCCTGGTCTACAGAGTGAGTTCCAGTACAGCTGGGGCTGCAGGGAGACCCTGTCTCAAAAAAAAAAAAAAAAGACTAATGGTTCTTTAAGTACCCTTCCACTTCTACAACTCTAGCTCTCTTCCCCCATTAAAACTCTCCTATACCTTCATCTCTTGAACTGCAAAGTGGAATGAAAATACCCCAAATCTAAGCGGAGCCTGTAATCCTAGCTGCTCAGAAGGCTGAGGCAGGAGAATACCAAGTTCAAGGCCTGCATGAATTCAAGAGCCTGGGTAAATTTAGTGAGACCTTGTATCAAAATTTTAAGGGTACAAAGAAATCTGGGGGTATGGCTCAGTGGTAGAGTACCTGCTTATTCATGCAAGTCCTAGAAGCCGGGGCGCCTCCTAGGTTCAATCTCCAGTATCACACCAAAAAAGAGAAAAATCAGGGTTTAGTAATAGAGCATGTAGTTTATGTCCAAGGGTGAGTGTCAAAAAAGCTGAGACCCAAATCCAAACCAAACAAACAAACAAAAAAAAAAAAAGCCCACCAGGGTGCCAGAGAGTTTATCCTTCACAATGGGTGAGAACAGAAATCTGGCTTGGCAGTTATTCACCAGGAGAGGGGAAGATCTACCAGAGCAAACCATAAAAGGTGAGAAAAGAAGCATTATAAATTGATAGCCCGGACTGGTGCACACAACATGACTGTGCACTTGTCAACACTCATGTACTTATTCATCATCAAGAATGGTATTTAAGCTGGGGATGGCAGATCACGTCTTTATCCCAGCACTTGGGAGGCAGAGGCAGGCCTCTCTATAGACCTTGAACTCTGTGAGTTCAAGGCCAGCCTGGTCCACAGAGTGAGTTCCAGGCCAGCTGGGACTAAAAGGGAGATCCTATCTCAGAAAGACAAAAAAAAAAAATTTAACTTATGCAAACTAAAAAACAAATCAACCAGGTTGCCAGATGATGTGATACCAGGGAACAAACGTCTCTAACTGTATTACCCAGGGTACAAAGCAGAGATGATGTGATACCAGGGAACAAAGGTCTCTAACTGTATTACCCAGGGTACAAAGCAGAAGCATCTAATGAAGAACAGCCTGAGGAGAAACTGCTGCCCTGGTAACTTTGAATAAGAACCACATGGTCCTCCGTCAGCATCATCTATACCTCACCTGCCTGGAAATACTGTGCAGCAGTGGCAGCCATATGTCTGTATATCCCAAATCTAATTGGCTATTAGCTCTCTCCTTGGAGGAACAACTCACAGCTGATGCCACAAGCTTACATCCTCTAGGTTAGGAGATGTTATAAGCCACAGTAAGACCTTGTCATCTTTTTGTTTGTTTGTTTGTTTTTGTTTTTTTCGAGACAGGGTCTCCCTGTAGCCCCCAGCTGTCCTGGAACTCACTCTGTAGACCAGGCTGGCCTTGAACTCACAAAGATCTGTCTGCCTCTGCCTCCCAAGTGCTAGGATTAAAGGCGTGCGCCACCACGCCCAGCGACCTTGTCATTTTTTTTTTTTAATTTTATTTATTTTTGTATGTGTATGACTGTACTGTCTGCATGGAGGTCTGTGCACCCGTGTCGTACAATGCCTCGGAGGTCAGAAGAGGGTCTCGGATTCCCCTGGAACTGGAGTTCTCCTGGAATTGGAGTTACAGATGGTTCTCAGCCGCCATGTGGGTGCTGGGGATCGAACCCGGGTCCTCTGGAAGAGCAGTTGGTGCTCTTAACCACTAGGCTATCTCTCCAGCCCCGACCTTGTCATCTTTTACAGAAAAAACATAATTCATGGATTAGCATACCATCCAAATATCTGTGTCTATACCAAAGTAACCTACCATAATAATTAGTCGTGTTTAAATACCTATATATCTAATTGCTTGTGCTTCATTAGTAGGATTGAAAGGTTATTCCTGGACAAACTGTCAGCCCATGAAAGGAAACAGCCAGAATTGACCAGAGTCCAAGACAACAGCTCCAGAGGAAAATAGACTGTTTTGCTTCTCATCCACCTGTGCCCCTTTTCTAAAGCCTAGGGAACATGTGCGGGAGAGAGGGGGGTGTGTAAATGTAAGGGGTGATGTGGGGCGATTGGGAGTGAATGATTGAACCACAGCAATATAGACTGGACTCATTTTGATCAACTTGATTTACATACAATCCCCTCCAGCTGGATGGTGGGAGCCTTGGGCTGTGTGGGTTTGGGCACAACTGCTTGCAAATTGGTTTTACGCAAAGGATACTTATAACTCATAATTTTACTTGTTAAAAAATGAATAAAAGAAAGTATATATATATATACATATATATGTATGTGTATATATATATATAATATATATATTACACACACCCACACACACCACACACACACATATATATATATATATATATATATATTATATATATATATAATATAAACAACACATGGAAGCCTTAGGGCTGGACAAACCCTTAGACTCTGCTTGGTAAGAGTGTCTCCTAGATTCTGTGTTAAGAGTTCTGAAACCACTCTACAGGAACACGAAGACCCAAACAGGCCCAAAGCCAGGTTCTCACTGAAAAGATAAGCAAAGGGACAATGTGGTGCTAGATTAGCAGAAAACTCTGGAAAGTGCTCAGGTAAAGAGAGAAACCCACAGGGACAGAAACTCTTGGTGGGGCTGAGGACCTAGAGTAGACTTCCTGGGGCTCAGGGCAGGAGCATGGAATAAGATACAGCTGAGATGGAACTAAACTAGAAGATACTATCCTAAGTGAAGTAACACAGTCCCAGAAAAACCAAACAACAAATGGTATCCCTCATCTGTGGATGCTAGCACCATACCTAGTTGTAAGGCAAACTGATCAACATTAATGTATTATTCCTCGTGATCTGAAAGCAACGTGTGTCTTTATTGTGAATCCTTAAAAAGGTTTCTAGAATTAAACTACCATTTATTATCAGACTTCGGAATTTTTGGTATATGGTGGAAGTTGTATGCATATTTCAGAGTATTATAAAATTAAAATGGAAAAAAAAAAGATACTGCTGAAGCAGCTAGTAGAACCAGAAAACAAGAAAAAGCTGAAGGATGGTGTGTGTCCCAGACAGAATCAAGTCAACAGAGGACAAGGCAGACAATGTGAGCCCAAATATACCATTAATGGCTTATATAATGATTAAATGATAAAATAAAGTGAAAATCTTTCCCTCACAGAATAATTCAAATCATGAACAATCTCTCCCCAGATGGGTGAAACTTAATCTTTACCACCACCATCACCACCATCACCACCATCACCACCATAACCATCATGACCATCACCACCATCACCACCATCACCACCAACAACCTCTCCCCATTGGATGACAAGTGGACTCTACAAACTGTTACAGAAAAATAGTGCACACACGAGCACACACACACACCCACACACACACACACAAGACATTCTGTAGATAGAAGCAGGAAAACCTACACAAAGTATGGAATTTAGCTGACTACAGGTTCAGGATTTAATTAACAAATTAATTAATTTCTTTTTTTAATTTTATTTTATGTGTATGAATGTACTGTCTGCATGCAGGTTTGTGCACCCATGTTGTGCAATGCCTCGGAGGTCAGAAGAGGGCGTCATATTCCCCTGGAGCTGGAGTTAAAGACGGTTCTCAGCCACCATGTAGGTGCTGGGGATCGAATCCCGGTCCTCTGCAAGAGCAGTCAGAGCTCTTAACCACTAGGCCATCTCTCCAGCCCAAATTAATTAATTTCAGAAGAGACCCAATAAACAATTCCAACATGTAAGCCAAGGATAGTTTGGTAAAAAACCTGGCAGAGGATGTAATAAGGTGAGGGGTGAGAGTTGGAGGTATCTGGATGAGACTAGGAAAGGGAGTGCATTGTACCACAACAGTCAAGAGGTAGTCATCTATCTGAAAATAAAAACAAAGAATCACAATTACTTTATTAATTGTGAAAGGCAGCATCGGGATGGCCCTGCAGGCAGCACTGCTATTCACTACTTTCAGGGAAAAGACACTCTGTCCCTGACACCAGGGGGTGAGCTGCCTACTTAATACTCTGGGTATTCCCATGTCCTCATCTGTAGAGAAGACAAACCTCCTTTTTGGGAAACTGTAATGATTAGACAAACTAAATGTGAACAGCACAGAGTCATTTCAAGTAATGAACACTTGACATGTGTCAGGTACCATCTTTTTAATTAAGTAAACCTGGAGTCATAAAGAAGCAACACCCAGTGTGACTTTTCTCAGAATACTTTACAACAGCTCAGAGAACACCATGACCCACCCGCCTCCAGCCATCTGAGAAGGTATAAATTAGCCTGATCATATGAGGATATATACATGACCCTGAATTCCTATGTTTAAAAAACAAAACAAAAACAGGCTTTGACCTGTGTCCAAAGAAGGGCAGTCAACAGGTGTTAGGTGGTGAAACTCACTCCCAGCTTCTGTCCCTACTCTAGTCCAACTCATGAATCAGAATGGAATAGTCAACTCCAGTCTGGTGACTTCTCATTTCTTACTTTGAAGAGGCAATTCAAATGTTATAGCATACATTGCAATGTCTCTTAAGAAATTTCTCCCTCTGTCTCGTCTTAGCACCATCTTCTTTGAAACACCTGCGCCATGAGAGCGAAGTGGAGGAAGAAACGAATGCACAGGCTGAAGCGCAAGAGAAGAAAGATGAGGCAGAGGTCCAAGTAAACGAAGCTGTGCGCCACGGAGGCTGCAGGAGCAGAAGTGAGGAATGCAGGAGCCCGGACGCTAGTGCAAACTGTCTGACTGGGCGACCATCAAGAATGTGTCCCGGGGCTGGAGAGATGGCTTAGTGGTTAAGAGCTCTGACTGCTCTTGCAGAAGACCCAGGTTCAATCCCCAGCACCCACATGGTGGCTGAGAACCATCTTCAACTCCAGTTCCAGGGGAATCCAACGCCCTCTTCTGACCTCCATGGCATTGCACAACATGAGTGCACAAACCTACATGCATTCATACACATAAAAATAAATAAATAAAATTTTTAAAAATTAAAAAAAAAAAAAAAAGAATGTGTCCCACTGGATCTGGAACTTCATCCCATGGCCAGGATCACCCACTACTGGGAGCTGGCCCTGCTACACCCAAAGAGCCCCTGCTGCCCTCTCCCTGGACCTGTGGCATTCTGGACTAGTTCTGCTCTCACTTGTGGCCAAGTGTAATCGTGTACAATAAATCATCTTTTGCTGTCTCAGCTTAAGAAGAAAAAAAAATTTCTCCCTCTGAAGAAACTGAAATCACAGCTTGAGCATATCCTACAAATCCTGTTTATTCCCTACGAATGGAAGGCAATGGTTTTAAAAGCAAGAAAAAAAATTTGTTTGGGGCTTTTTGATTTATTTTCAGATGGCTCTCTATATGTAGCCCAGGCTACCCTGGAACTCCACCACACCCAACATATCTTTAGAAATTTAAGGAGTGGCCCCTGAAATGATGCACAACTTTGCCAATAATTAAGGAAAAGCAAATCACAACAACAAGTAACTACATTCAGTAGGATGCTACTATCCAGTAAATAAATAACATTAAAAAACAGTTAGCCAGGCGTGGTGGCGCACGCCTTTAATCCTAGCACTTAGGAGGCAGAGGCAGGCAGATCTTTCTGAGTTCAAGGCCAGCCTGGTCTACATTGCAAGTTCCAGGACAGCCAGAGCTATGGGGAAGAGCCTGTCTCAAAAAGAAGAAAAAAAAAAAA
>VZQC01012798.1:478199-503634 GCA_009823505.1 Rhizomys pruinosus
CACACACACACACACACACACACACACACAAGACATTCTGTAGATAGAAGCAGGAAAACCTACACAAAGTATGGAATTTAGCTGACTACAGGTTCAGGATTTAATTAACAAATTAATTAATTTCTTTTTTTAATTTTATTTTATGTGTATGAATGTACTGTCTGCATGCAGGTTTGTGCACCCATGTTGTGCAATGCCTCGGAGGTCAGAAGAGGGCGTCATATTCCCCTGGAGCTGGAGTTAAAGACGGTTCTCAGCCACCATGTAGGTGCTGGGGATCGAATCCCCGTCCTCTGCAAGAGCAGTCAGAGCTCTTAACCACTAGGCCATCTCTCCAGCCCAAATTAATTAATTTCAGAAGAGACCCAATAAACAATTCCAACATGTAAGCCAAGGATAGTTTGGTAAAAGACCTGGCAGAGGATGTAATAAGGTGAGGGGTGAGAGTTGGAGGTATCTGGATGAGACTAGGAAAGGGAGTGCATTGTACCACAACAGTCAAGAGGTAGTCATCTATCTGAAAATAAAAACAAAGAATCACAATTACTTTATTAATTGTGAAAGGCAGCATCGGGATGGCCCTGCAGGCAGCACTGCTATTCACTACTTTCAGGGAAAAGACACTCTGTCCCTGACACCAGGGGGTGAGCTGCCTACTTAATACTCTGGGTATTCCCATGTCCTCATCTGTAGAGAAGACAAACCTCCTTTTTGGGAAACTGTAATGATTAGACAAACTAAATGTGAACAGCACAGAGTCATTTCAAGTAATGAACACTTGACATGTGTCAGGTACCATCTTTTTAATTAAGTAAACCTGGAGTCATAAAGAAGCAACACCCAGTGTGACTTTTCTCAGAATACTTTACAACAGCTCAGAGAACACCATGACCCACCCGCCTCCAGCCATCTGAGAAGGTATAAATTAGCCTGATCATATGAGGATATATACATGACCCTGAATTCCTATGTTTAAAAAACAAAACAAAAACAGGCTTTGACCTGTGTCCAAAGAAGGGCAGTCAACAGGTGTTAGGTGGTGAAACTCACTCCCAGCTTCTGTCCCTACTCTAGTCCAACTCATGAATCAGAATGGAATAGTCAACTCCAGTCTGGTGACTTCTCATTTCTTACTTTGAAGAGGCAATTCAAATGTTATAGCATACATTGCAATGTCTCTTAAGAAATTTCTCCCTCTGTCTCGTCTTAGCACCATCTTCTTTGAAACACCTGCGCCATGAGAGCGAAGTGGAGGAAGAAACGAATGCACAGGCTGAAGCGCAAGAGAAGAAAGATGAGGCAGAGGTCCAAGTAAACGAAGCTGTGCGCCACGGAGGCTGCAGGAGCAGAAGTGAGGAATGCAGGAGCCCGGACGCTAGTGCAAACTGTCTGACTGGGCGACCATCAAGAATGTGTCCCGGGGCTGGAGAGATGGCTTAGTGGTTAAGAGCTCTGACTGCTCTTGCAGAAGACCCAGGTTCAATCCCCAGCACCCACATGGTGGCTGAGAACCATCTTCAACTCCAGTTCCAGGGGAATCCAACGCCCTCTTCTGACCTCCATGGCATTGCACAACATGAGTGCACAAACCTACATGCATTCATACACATAAAAATAAATAAATAAAATTTTTAAAAATTAAAAAAAAAAAAAAAGAATGTGTCCCACTGGATCTGGAACTTCATCCCATGGCCAGGATCACCCACTACTGGGAGCTGGCCCTGCTACACCCAAAGAGCCCCTGCTGCCCTCTCCCTGGACCTGTTGCATTCTGGACTAGTTCTGCTCTCACTTGTGGCCAAGTGTAATCGTGTACAATAAATCATCTTTTGCTGTCTCAGCTTAAGAAGAAAAAAAAATTTCTCCCTCTGAAGAAACTGAAATCACAGCTTGAGCATATCCTACAAATCCTGTTTATTCCCTACGAATGGAAGGCAATGGTTTTAAAAGCAAGAAAAAAAATTTGTTTGGGGCTTTTTGATTTATTTTCAGATGGCTCTCTATATGTAGCCCAGGCTACCCTGGAACTCCACCACACCCAACATATCTTTAGAAATTTAAGGAGTGGCCCCTGAAATGATGCACAACTTTGCCAATAATTAAGGAAAAGCAAATCACAACAACAAGTAACTACATTCAGTAGGATGCTACTATCCAGTAAATAAATAACATTAAAAAACAGTTAGCCAGGCGTGGTGGCGCACGCCTTTAATCCTAGCACTTAGGAGGCAGAGGCAGGCAGATCTTTCTGAGTTCAAGGCCAGCCTGGTCTACATTGCAAGTTCCAGGACAGCCAGAGCTATGGGGAAGAGCCTGTCTCAAAAAGAAGAAAAAAAAAAAACAGTTAAGTAGTCGCCAGGCATGGTGGCACACACCTTTAATCCCAGCACTCGGAGGCAGAGGCAGGTGGATCTCTGTCAGTTCAAGGCCAGCTGGGACTATTGGAGACTCTGTCTTAAGAAGAAAAAAAAAAAAAGTTAAGTATAGAGAAGCATGTGGAAAAAACAGAAGCCTTGTTGTGCACTGATGGTGAGACCGTAAAGTGGTGCAGACAGTGGTTCCTGAGAAGGTAAAGCACCTGTTGCACAAGCATGAGGACCAGTACCTGTGACACCTGTTGACCGCCCTTGTCTGGACACAAGTCAAAGCCTGTTTTTGTTTTTTTAAACATAGGAATTCAGGTTTATGTATATCCTCATATTATCAGGCTAACTTACACCTTCTTTAAAGTGGGCATTGTGACCCACTTAAAATTCCAGTGCTTAGCAGGGTGGTGGCGCACGCCTTTAATCCCAGCAGAGGCGGGCGGATCTCTGTGAGTTCAAGGCCAACCTGGTCAACACAGCAAGCTCCAGGCCAGCTGGGACTAAAGGGATATCCTGTCTCAAAAAGACCAAAAAAAAAAAAAAAATTCCAGTGCTTAGAAGATGGAGATGAGATTCCTGTAGCAAGCTAGCTGAATCCTCAAGTTCAAATGAGAGACTGTCTCAGTAGATAACGTGGACAGAAATAGAAGACACCCAACATCCAATATCTGGCCTCCACATACACACATATAGATACATACACACATGCTTATTTAAACATGCCTATTCCACACACATATGCAAAATAATAGCTAAAATTGACAAATGCTACCAAAAACGTAAAACTTCTTTTCTCCTTTCTAATCCCTTTAGCAAATTGCTTGTTATATGTCTGTGCTCTGGTTCAATGTTTATTTGATAAAACTGTTCTTCC
The DNA here is from genome assembly GCA_009823505.1 of Rhizomys pruinosus. Taxonomy (NCBI): domain Eukaryota; kingdom Metazoa; phylum Chordata; class Mammalia; order Rodentia; family Spalacidae; genus Rhizomys; species Rhizomys pruinosus. Next base: position 481,440 of record VZQC01012798.1, read on the forward strand.
CCTTCTCAAAAAAAAAAGAGGGGAGCAGGCATCATAGATAAAATGCAAGTCAAACTTCTTAACGTTTAAAAAAAAGGAGAAGAGAGCGAGTGTGGTGGCACACGCCTTTAATCCTAGCACTTGTGAGGCAGAGGCAGGCGGATCTTTGTGAGTTCAAGGCCAGCCTGGTCTACAAAGTGAGTTCCAGGACAGCTGGGGCTACAGGGAGACCCTGTCTCGAAAAGAGCAAAAAAAAGAAAAAAAGAAAAAGAAGCCAGGTATGGTGGTATATACCTTTGATCCCAGCACTTGGGAGGCAAAGGCAAGGCCAGGGTTTGCTAGACTCTGTCTCAAAATAATTTTTTTTTAAAAAACGATAAAAGGAGATATCCACGTTCTTTAAAATAGCCTACTATATTAATTTCTAAATGACTCAGTTAAATTTTTTTGGGTGGGGAGCAGGGTCTTACCATACAGCCCTGGCCAGCTATGCAGATCAGACTGACCATAATCTCAGAGATCCACCTGCCTCTGCCTTCCAAGTGCTGGTATTAAAATCATGTGCCAGCCGGGCATGGTGGCACACGCCTTTAATCCTAGCACTTGGGAGGCAGAGGCAGGCGGATCTTTGTGAGTTCAAGGCCAGCCCGGTCTACAGAGTGAGTTCCAAGACAGCTGGGGCTACAGGGAGACCCTGTCTCAAAAAGACCAAAAAAATAAAATAAAATAAAAAAACTGGCCATCATTAAAAAAAATAATAAATAAATAAATAAATAAATAAATAAATAAATAAATATCATGTGCCAAGATTATTTTATTAAAATTTAATTCTAGGCTGGGCACAACAGCATGCACCTATAGTCTCAGCTATAACAAGGCAAGACCTCCTCTCTAATAAATGATAAAATTTAAACTTCATCCCAAAATATAAAATATCAAAGAGTTCAGAAAAATGAACTTCAAATTGATACCATTTAAGATTGCAGGGCTTACAAAGCCATGTGGGCCCAGCAGCTTGCAAACACTCACTGAGGGGAATGAGGAACCTCCAGCTGTCTCAGTGGCCTACTACTGCTCTTCATGAATGGGCTCCAGTTCAGAAGGTGGCAAATACCACATTCTGGACCTACACTAACTGGCAAAATGCCAACAGCATGGGAAATCCATTTTTTCCCAAACAACCTTTTTTTTTCCCCCTGAAACAACTGTGAAATAAATACCAAATTGGCAGGGCACGATGGATTTTGTCTCAAAGGCAATTCTCCCCCCAGGATGCAGATGACAGTGTTGAGCTCAGAACCACACTTCCCCATGATGCCCAGAGACAGTGTGCCTCTAAATCAGGGGCAGCAAGAGAGAAGGCAGCTAAACACAGCCAGTTTACATACACAGCACTCCTTCAAGCCTCCTCCACAGAGTAGAGCTTGAATTAAGAAGCATAAATGGATTATTTCAAGATAAAACCCCAGCACCAGGTGCAAGGAATGAGCCCAGTCACCTTTGGAATTAACTTTGACTCTGGGCTGGAAAACTTCCTCTTTGTCCTAACTCACTGCTGGTGGGTGGGAGCTGCAGTACAGGTGTGTCATGCTCAGTAAATATCCTGGGAACACCTAGACAAGCCAGGGGCTGTTCCAGAAGCTGGGTAACAGGCAAGGTCTTCACAAAACTAACTTTCTAGAGAAATGCCAAAAATAAGCAAAACAAAATAAATGATGAGCTTTATAGACATCTGGAGAATTTTTTTATTTATTTATTACTTTTATGTGTATGAATGTACTATCTGCATGTAGGTTGGTGCACCCATGTCGTGCAGTGCCACAGAGGTCAGAAGAGGGTGCTCCCCTGGAACTGGAGTTAAAGATGGTTCTTAGCTGCCTTGTAGATGCTGGGAATTGAACCCAGGTCCTCTGCAAGAGCAGCCGGTGCTCTTAATCGCTGAGCCATCTCTCCAGACATCTGGAGAATTTCAAAACATTGTATGTAGGGGCTGGAGAGATGGCCTAGCGGTTAAGAGCACAGACTGCTCTTGCAGAGGACCCGGGTTCGATCCCCAGCACCCACATGGCGGCTAAGAACCTTCTGTAACTCCAGTTCCAGGGGAATCTGAGACCCTCTTCTGACCTCCACGTCATTGCACAACATGGGTGCACAAACCTACATGCAGACAGTACACTCATACACATACAAAAATAAAAAATAAAAAAAAAAAAACATTGTATGTAGCCGGGTGTGGTGGCATTCACCTTTAATTCGAGCACTTAGGAGACAGAGGCAAGTGGATCTCTGTGAGTTCAAGGCCAGCCTCATCTACAAAGTGAGTTCCAGGACAGCTGGGGCTACAGAGAGACCCTGTCACAAAAACAAAAATAAAAATATAGCCAGGTGTGGTGGCATACGCCTTTAGTCCTAGTGCTTGGGAGGCAGAGGCAGATGGATCTTTGTAAGTTCAAGGCTAGCCTGGTCTCCAGAACAAGTTCCAGGACAGCTGGGGCTACAGGGAGACCCTGTCTCGAAAAGACCCCCCCAAAAAAAAATTTGTACGTGATCTCTGGTTCATTAATATGTCTAATTGTTTTAGTTGGAAAAGTCTGTCTATAAATCCATCAGAAAATTGTCTAGTTCAAAAACTCTAAAATACTTTTTCCTTATATTATGTCTTTGACATTTATTCCTATGGTTGATTGCTTATTGAGATTGGAATGTGTAATATGTGCTAATTAGCTTCTTTCCATTAGTATAAAATCAAGAGCAATGTAGGTCTAAAAACAACTTAAAGACAGGGTGTGAATATGTGCATATTTTACTATAGAAATGAGCTATATTTCTGAATTCTCTTTCTAGTGTACAAAGGTTCCCAAGGCCCCACTTACAACCCTTGCATTTGATCAATCAGCATTTCCTTGGCTTGGCACTACTGGTGTTTGGGGCCAGGTAACTCTCTGCTGTAGGGAACAGTTTTGGGCACTGCAGAATGTTAGTGGCATCCCTGGCCTCTTAATACCTGCCCCAGGGCCCTAACGACACTGCCACTGTCTCATCTGTCAAGCCTAGCTAAGAACTACTCACAGGACTTCATAAATATATCATTTTATGGCAACAAAAAAAAAAGGTCTAACCATTTACATAGAAAAATGTGAATGAAAGCCGGGCCCTTTAATCCTAGCACTCGCGGAGCGCCCAGAGGCAGGCGGAGTGAGTTCCAGGACATCCTGGTCTACAGAGCGAGTTCCGGACAGCTGGGGCTACAGGGAAAGACCCTGTCTGCAAAAAGACCAAAAATAAAATAAAAAAAAAATAAAAAAAAATAATGTAATTAGCCGGAGGCGTGGTGGGCCCACGCCTTTAATCCTAGCAACTCGGGAAGGCAGAGGCAGGCGGATCTTTGTGAGTTCAGGCCAGCCTGGTCTAACAGAATGAGTTCCAGGATGGCCTGAGGCTCCAGGGAGACCTTGTCTCAAAAGACAAAAAAAAAAAAAATGTGATGATAAGAAAAAAGAAAAGAAAGAAGAAGAATATGAAATGCTCTCGCAGCAACCAGATAAGTTTCTAGAAGGCTTCCCTAATTCACAGTTCTTTTTGCTCTTCTAGACCTGGACAACAGCTGGCACTTAATTCTCTTAAAAGAATTAAGGCCTTTTGAAAACAAAAGATAGAGTAAGAAATTTAAAGCAAGAAAATAAATCTTGATTAATGCCCATTGATCCAAATACTGAAAGAAAACAAGATTTGTCTGGCTATATAAAACACAGTAAAGGGGCTGGTGAGATGGCTCAGCGGTTAAGAGCACTGATTGCTCTTGCAGAGGCACCGAGGCTACAGGTTCGATTCCCAGGCACCCACATGGTGGCTAAGAACCATCCTTAGGCTGGGCATGATGGTGCACGCCTTTAATCCCAGCACATAGGAGGCCGAGGCAGGTGGTCTCTTGAGGTCAAGGCCAGCCCTGGTCTACATAGGCAGCTCCAGGCCAAGCTGGGACTTAAAAAGGGAGACCCTGTCTCAAAAGACAAAAAAAAAAAAAAAAAAAAAAAAAAAACAGTAAATATTTTGAATTAAAAAATTGTAAATGAAGCTGGGCCTGGTGGCTCAAGCCTTTAATACCAGCACTCAGTGAGCCAGAGGCCAGATGGATTCCCAGTGAGTTTTCAAGGCCAGCCTGGTCTACAGGGAGAACCTGTCAAAAAAAAAAAAAAAGACAAAATGAAAAAAAAAAAAAAAAAAAAAAAAAAAAGCATGGGGGTACAGCACTCAGGAGGCAGAGATGGGGATCTCTGAGCTCCAGGCCAGCGTGGTCTACCTAGTAAGTTCCAGGGCTGTATAGTAAGATCTTGACTCACACACAAAAAAAGTGAATGTTGCATTCACTTTTGGTGGTACAGACTTTTTTTTTTTTTTTCTGGTGGTACACATTTTTAACACCAGCATTCAGGAGGCAGAAGCCAGCCTGGTCTACATAGTAAGTTTCAGGGAAGCCAGGGCTACATGGTGAGGCTGTCTTAAAACAGGGGCTGGAGAGATGGCTCCAAGGTTAAAAGCATTCACTGGCTGTTCTTGCAGAGGAACTTGGTTCCAACCCCAGCATGTTCTTGCAGAGGAACTTGGTTCCAACCCCAGCACCCACATGCAGACAATATACTCATGTACATAAAATAAAAAATAGTAACATTTTTCTGGTCTTTTTGGGACAGGATCTCCCTTTAGCCCCAGCTATCCTGGAACTCACTATGTAGACCAGGCTGGCCTTGAACTCTTGGGAGAACTGCCTGCCTCTGCTTCCTGAGTGCTGGGATTAAAGGTGCATACTACCACTCCCAGCATAAATAATATATTTTAAGAAATACAAAAACAGCCAGGTGTAGTTGGCCTAGGACTTTAATCCCAGCACTCGGGAGGCAGAGGCAGGTGATTTCTGTGAGTTCAAGGCCAGCCTGGTCTACATAGAGCATTCCAGGACACCTTTAGCTCCAGGGAGACCCTGTCTCAAAAAGACCAAAAAAACAAAAACAAAACAAAAAAAAGAAAAAAGAAAAATATAAAAACAAAAGCAAGAAAGTAAATGCTGGGGCTGGGGTGATGGCTCCATGAATAAGAGTTTGTTCTGGAAGCATAACAACCTCTGTTCAAATCCAGAACCCACATCAAAATCCAGGCAGGGACAGCTTGCTATGCCTGCACACACCTCTAACCCAGCACTCGGGTAGCAAACAGATAGATCCCTAGAGTCAGCCTAGACAAAACAGCAACTTTCCAGTCCAGTGAGAGACCCTGTCTCAAGGCAATTAGGTGGACAGCACTAGAGGAAAACATCGCAAGTTCTGCTTAGGCCTCCAGATGCAAGCACATGGGCCCACACCCCAAAGACTGATCTGCATGCACCACATACACAGAACGCAAAAACACAAAGGTGAATGTTTACATTAAACATACAGAGGATACAAACAGGGCGACATATAAGTCCCTGGGATCACACGGCTCACAGTTTGGTAAGGGAAGTAAGCAGGCAGGTAATCCCAATGAGCTAACCTATGCAAACAGATGCTATGTGTCCACCCCATGTGCATTTACCCTGTGAAACAGCAGAAGAGATGACAACAAAAAAACAGGATTCAAGACAGCTTTGGTCCAGATGTGGTAGTGCATGCCTTAAATCCCACCAGGTGGCATAGGCAGAAGGATCTCTGTGAGTTCAAGGCCAGCCTAGTCCTCCCTGCAGCCAGGGCTACAGATCCTGTTTCAAAGAAGACCAAAAAATAAAATAAAAGACAGGCTTTGGAATGTGAATAAAAGTTTAACAAGCTGGGCCGGGCATGGTGGTGCACGCCTTTAATTCTAGCACTCGGGAGGCAGAGGCAGGCGGATCTTTGTGAGTTCAAGGCCAGTCTGGTCTACAGAGTGAGTTCCAGGACAGCTGGGGCTACAGGCTCGAGACCCTGTCTCAAAAAGACAAAAAAAAAAAAAGCTTAACAAACTAGCCAGGCATGGTGGCACATGACTTTAATCCTAGTACTTGGGAGGCAGAAGCAGGTGGATCTCTGTCAGTTCAAGGCTAGCCTGGTCTACAGAGTTCCAGGCCAGCTGGGGCTACAAGGAAACCCTGTCTCAAAAAAATTAAAAAAAAAAAATTAACAAGCTAAGTTGGGTCGTTGTTAGAAAAGAGCAAATATAGTAGAGAAAAAGCACAGTACAATGGCTGGGGCTGCAGGAAGGTCTACATGTCTGAACAGAGTTGGACTCTAATGGCTTATTCAAGTCAGAGCAGGACAGGGGCCTCCCTAAAGATGTGGGGGCCCACTCTGCCAGGATATACAAAATAAATAACCCAAAGGAGCCCCAGGCCACTCTAATGGCTCCCACAGTACAACAGTCAGGAGATGGTACTGGCTCCTATTATATGCCTTACTTTCTGTATTCTACTGTATTTTTATCATACATTTTTTTTGTGTGTGTGTATGTCTTTTTGAGACAGGGTCTCCCTGTAGCCCCAGCTGTCCTGGTACTCACTCTGTAGACCAGGCTGGCCTTGAACTCACAAAGATCCACCTGCCTCTGCCTTCCGAGTGCTAAGATTAAAGGCGTGCACCACCACATCCGGCCCATTCATTATTTTTTAAGTGCCAGTAAATATCCAGTAATTTGGTTTCAGAACAGACACCCCCCCCCATGGGTTTATAAACACTTATGTCGTAGTCTTGATAAGTACGGGTCAGGGATGCTGGGAATGAAGAGGCACACTGCGGGGTGGGGGTGGGGGAATGGCCAGGTGACTCTGAGGAGGTAGAGACTGTGATCATGAGGCCTATATGGGTGAAAGTGAAACTAGAGGCTAGGCGGAATGACCTGGAAAGGAGCAGAGTGCAAGCACAGAGGGTTTGGCACTTCTTGTATAGTCTGAGCTATGGTACAGCAACAACAAAATTAGAAATTCACTCACACTGAGGAGCCAAGGCGCATACTGGGAATGCAAATGGTCAGTATGTGGGGTAGACAAGACTGGTCAGTGGCAGGGGAACGAGGAATACAGTAAGAGCTTGGCAGGTATCAGATGTTATGAGCACATGGCTAAGATGCTCCTTGCAAGAGGTGATACTGGACACCAGAAGGAAGAACACATGGCAGGAAGCCTGAGGACTACGGCTGAAAGCCATAATGGGTAACCCCAGGAAGTGAAGTACTTTGATCACTGAAGAGGGTTCAAGGGTGCAGATGGGATGAGACAGTGGGCTTTGAGAACTCCCACTTTAAACTAGAAAAATGGAAGAGATTAGATGAGGATAATAACTTGATAAAGATCAGTGCTCAAATAAAGGGCCGCTAAAGAGACAAATCTAGCCTGGAGTCCTATTTTGCTTGGCTTAGAACTTAAAGTGGGGTAACTTCAAATAAAATCTGGGATTTTGGACTTGAAAAATCTGAACATCTGGCAATGCGGACTGTACATTACTGCATGGCTGACAGGCCTCCAGACACGGTGCTCCTGTCCACAATCACAGAACTCAGAAGGCTGAAGCAGGAGTTTTCCATTAGTTTGAAGCCAGCCTGAGCTACATAGTCAAGTCCAGGTCAGCCTGGTCTACACGGTGAGAAGGTGTCTAAAAAAGAGAAAAGTTGTGCGTTGGGGGAGAGGTAAGGAAAGCAAAGAGAAAATGGTTATACCAACTGCAAAGGCTGAACAAACCATAGAGCATCATACAAGCATTAAAAACAGGGGCTAGAGGGGCTGGAGAGATGGCCTAGCAGTTAAGATCACCAACTGCTCTTGCGGAGGACCCGGGTTCGATCCCCAGCACCCACATGGTGGCTAAGAACCATCTGTGACTCCAATTCCAGGAGAACTCCAGATCCAGTGGAATCCGACATCCTCTTCTGACCTCCACGGCATTGCATGACACGGGTGCACAGACCTGCATGCAGACAGAACACTCATACACATACAAAAATAAATTTAAAAAATTAAAAAAAAGAAAAAAACAGGGGCTAGATGGGGTTACAGGGAGACCCTGTCTCAAAAAGACCAAAAAAAAAACAGGCGCTAGAGAGATGGCCTATTGGTTAAGAGCGCCTACTGCTCTTGCAGAGGACCCAGATTCGATCCCCAGCACCCACATGGCAGCTGAAAACCGTCTTTAACTCCAGTTCTAGGGGAATCCAACGCCCTCTTCTGACCTCCACAGCACTGCATGACACAGGTGCACAGACCTACATGCAGACAGTACATTTATACACATACAAAAATAAATAAAAATTTATAAAAAAGTGTTAACAAAATGGCCAAAAAAAAAAAAAAGCTGGGTGTGGTGGCGCACGCCTTTAATCCCAGCACTCAGGAGGCAGAGGCAGGCGGATCTTTGTGAGTTCAAGGCCAGCCTGGTCTACAGACTGAGTTCCAGGACAGCTGGGGTTATAGGGAAACCCTGTCTTGAAAAAGCCAAAAAGAAAAAAAAAAAAAATGCCAGTTATGGTGGCGCACACCTTTAATCCCAGAGCTTGGGAGGCAGAGGCAGGGGGATCTCTGAGTTCAAGGCCAGCCTGATCTACATAGCGAGTTCCAGGACAGCCAGAGCTACAGGGAGACCCTGTCTCAAAAAGAACAACAACAAAAAAAAAGAATTAAAAATGGAGATTCAGGGGCTGGAGAAATGGCTCATTAAGAGCACTGGCTGCTCTTGCAGAGGACCTGGATTCCCAGCACCCACATTGCAGCTAACAACTGTTCCTAACTCCAGCTCCGGGGAAACTGAACACCCTCTTCTACCTCTGGGGACACTGCACAAAATGGGTGGGCTTACACGCATGAAGGCAATACACTCATACAAATAAATTTTTTTTTGTCTTTTTACAAAAAATTTATTTGTATGAGTGTATTACGTTTAGTCCCAGCTGGCCTGGAGCTCACTATGTAGACCAGGCTGACCTTGAACTCACAGAGATCCGCTTGCCTCTGCCTCTGCCTCTGCCTCCCAAATGCTGGGATTAAAGGCGTGCGCCACCCACACCCGGCTCCAGTTTAAACAGATTCTTGGCGCTGGAGAGATGGCTCAGTGGTTAAGAGCACGGACTGCTCTTGCAGAGGACCTGGGTTTGATTCCCAGCACCCACATGGCGGCTAAGAACTGTCTTTAACTCCAGTTCCAGGGGAATCCGACGCCCTCTTCTGACCTCCAAGGCACTGCACAATACAGGTAGACCAACCTACATGCAGACAGTACACTCATACACATAAAAATAATAAAATAAATTTAAAAAAAAACAGATTCAGCTGGGGCTACAGGGAGACCATGTCTCGAAAAGACAAAAAAAAAAAAAGATTCAAACGTATTTGCATACCATGTTCATAGAAGCACTACTCATTATTCATAACAGTTAAAAAGCAGGAGTGATTCAAATATCTAGCTATTGATGGATAAACAAAATGTGCGTCACACATTAATCTATTATTTTGCTTAGAAAATGATTAAACCTTGAAGATATTAAGCTACACCCATGTGTTTTAAAGTTGTACTGCATAAATTATGTCTACCTTTACTATAGCTTTTGTGCATGAGTGTAAATACCATTATGTTACAACTGCCTCCTGAATTCACTGTAGTCACATATTGCACAGGTTTGTAGCTAGGAACACTGGGCCACCATACAGCTTATCGGCTAAACCAGTTTTGTTTGTGCACACTCTAAGAAACTGTTTAAATATTCAGTCCTCCTGTTGTTAGGCCATAGGCCTGTAGTTACAAAACTGACACACTAGATCAAAATATTTATTTTAAATGGATGACCAGTTTGAGTCCGTTTTTAACTGTATTTCCTGGTTACTTAAAGGTCCCAAGAATTATTGTCACTTCTTTGGGCCTAATGGTGTATGCTTTTCTTCTGCATAGAAATCTTGCTTGCTATTTTAACTGAAAGAAAAAACAACTACTAAAAGAACTGCCAGGGTATGAACAATAGGAAGCCCACCCTCAAAGTACATTCACAGTAAAAGTGGACTTTGGCTTTACTGATGCACATCTTGTCTCCAGCCATCACTGGGTCCTAATATGCTGCTCCGTCCCAAGTGAAATGGGGCAGTTAAGGCACTGAGAAATCAATGACAGCACGTGAGGATGACCCAGCAGGCTCCTAGGATGACAGCAATTACTCCCTCACTACCCACTACAAAAAAAAAAAAAAAAAAGAGATGACCATCTCTAAAAACAAGTCCTAAAAATCTGAAACCACGATGTAGCTCACAGTGGTCCTAACTGAAACCCCAACAGGCAAGTTCTGAGTAAATTCTCCAGGATGTTGGTTTAACAAAGATCCCCTGAAAGCAGGATAATATCTGATGAATCTCAAAACAAACCTTTGCACCTACACTGCCAACCTTATACGAGAAGCATTTATAAAAAGTGCCATTGATTTAATATCAATGTTGTGGGTTGGTTTTTTTTATTGTCTTTTTGAGACAGGGTCCCTCTGTAGCCCCATCTGCCCTGAAACTCAGCCTGGCCTTGAACTCACAAAGATCTGTCTGCCTCTGCCACAAGAGTGCTGGGATTAAAGGCATGCACCACCACGCCCAGCTAGCCAATATTGTTAGGTAAGCACAAGTCACTCAAAGGTTACCATGATTCAAGGCACACAAGAGGCCACTCTCCCAGTAAACCAGCAAAAGCCAAGTCCAGATTATGCTGGTTAGTGCCCAAAATAAAATTAGCTCATGCATAGGCCAACTTCTGATGGTCACAGAAATGCAATTATAACTAGAAAACACAAGCCAGCAGAGTGGCTCAGCAGATAAAGGTACCAGGCCTGATGACCTGAGTTTGCTCCCTGGGACCCACGTGGTTGAGGGAGGCCTGACTCCACATGAGCAGCAGGACCCAGGCATTCATACTCTCAAGAATAAATAAAAATATGATTTTTCTTTTTTCTTTATTTTTGTATGTGTATGAATGTACTGTCTGCATGTAGGTTGTGCACCTGTGGTCATGCAATGCCTCTGGAGGAAAGAAGAGGGTGTCAGATTCCCCTGGAACTGGAGTTAGTGACGTTTTTGCCACCATGTGGTATGCTGAGGAATGTAACCCAAGTCTCTCTGCAGAGCAGTTGTGCTCTCAAACTACTGAGCTATCTCTCCAGCCCCCAATTTTTTTTTTATTTTATGTAGTAACTGAGTATAAATGCTGATGTATGTAAGTGATTCCTCCTTGTGCCTGCAATGCGCTGAGGACCTAAGAAGAAAGCAAAATTCCCTGGAACTGAGTTTGAAGACGGTTGTTGCGCCAACGATGTGGGTGCTGGGTCTCAAATCCAGGTCCTCTGCAAGAGCAGACCGTGCTCTAAACCCTGAGCCATTTTCTCCTTTCCCTTTCCTATTTTTTTTTTTTTTTTTTTTTTGGTCTTTTCGAGATAGGGTGTCCCTGTAGTCCCAGCTGTCCTGGAACTCAGTCTGTACAGTCTGTAGACCAGGCTGGCCTTGAACTCACAAAGATCCGCCTGCCTCTGCCTCCCAAGTGCTAGGATTAAAGGTGTGCGCCACCACGCCCAGCTCTATTTAACGTTTTTTAAAAAGAAGTAATTATTACCAGTTGTGGTGCACACACCCTTAATTCCAGCAGAGGCAGGTAAGTTTGTGATAGATCAAGGCCAGCCTTGTCTACATAGCGAGTAGTCTCAAAAAGAAAAAAAGAAAGAAAAAACTAGTAATTACTGCATGCAGTAAAATTACACACACACACACACACACACACACACACACACACACACACACTTTTTTGGTCTTTTTGAGGCATCCTGTAGCCCCAGCTGGCCTGGAACTTGCTATGTAGACCAGGCTGGCCATAAAATCAGAGACCTGCCTGCCTCTGCCTCCCAAGTACTGGAATTAAAGGTGTCCACCACCACACCTGGCATTAAAATTAATTTTTATTTATTTTGATGTAGTTTTTATTTTTTTGGTCTTCTTGAGTCAGGGTCTCCCTGTAGTCCCAGCTGTCATGGAACTCAGTCTGTAGACCAAGCTGGCCTTGAACTCAGATCCTCCTTTCTCTGCCTCCCAAATGCTGGGACTAAAAGATGCATCACCACACCCAGCATACTTTTGATTTTTTTTTTAAATGTTACCAGCACCCCATTCCTACACTCTCCCCTTCTCACTGCCAAAGACTGGACCACATGACTGTGGTTTTCTCTTTCAGAGATCTTGGAAAAATCACACTTTCTGAATCAGCTTTGTGGTGTGCATGTGTCCAGAGGTGAATGTCGTGTGTGTGTGTGTGTGTGTGTGTGTGTGTCCAGAGGTGAATGTCATGGGTGTGTGTCCAGAGGTGAATGTCAAGGGTGTGTGTCCAGAGGTGAATGTTGGGGGGGGGGCCTGGAGGTGAATGTCAGATGTGTGTGTGTGTGTGTGTGTGTCCAAAGGTGAATGCCAGGTGTCCTCCCCTGTCACTCCCCACCTTAATTTTCTTGACAAGGTTCCTCACAGAACACAGAGTTTGCTGATTTGGCTCCATGTTGGCTGGCCAGCAGGCCCCAGGAACCCTCCTATCCCACCCTCCCAGGGCTGGGGTTACAGATGCACACTGCCACACCCATTTTCTTTCCTAGGGATCCTCTTGCCTGTGGCCCAGGCACTTTACCAACTGAGCCACCTCCTCAACTAACTGTTTTGGCGTTGTTTTGTTTTGTTCTTTGTCTTTTTGAGGCAGGGTCTCCCTGTAGTTACAGGCTGGCCTGAAACTCATTATGTAGACCAGGATGGCCTAGATCTCACAGAGATCTGCCTGTCTCTGGGCATGGACCACCATACCCAGCTTCAACTATTCGTTTTCCAAAACGGTCTCATGGAGCCTTGTCTGGCCTGGAACATGATATAAAGCTGAGTATGGTCTTCAACTCTGATCTTCCTGCTCCACCTCATGAGTGCTGGCATGGCAGGTGTATGCAACAATGTCAGCTTATGCAATGTTTGGGACTAAACCCTGGACTTCCCACAGGAGGCAAGCACTGTACCAATTGACTACATTCCCAGGTCCAAATACCAGTGTTTATGTGAGCAAAGTTTCATTAAAAAAATACCCTCCCAGGCATGGCAGAGCACACCTTTAATCCTAGCACTCAGGAGGCAGAGACAGGTGGATCTCTGTGAGTTCAAGCAGGTGCTTGAAAGTTCCAGGCCAACCGAGGCTCTAGGGAGATCTTGTCTCAAAAAGACAGAAAATGAAAAAGGAAAGGAAAAGAGAGAAAAAAAAAAAAAGAATCAGGAGTGGGAGTAGGATTTGCTCTGTGTATGCTTAATGAAAAACTGCCAGACCAACTCCATCCGCTCAGCACCCTGCTAGCACCCAGGACTGTCAGTCTTCCTGACTGCATACAACTCCATCCGCTCAGCACTCTGCTAGCACCCAGTACGGTCAGTCTTCCTGACTGCATCCAACTCCATCCGCTCAGCACCCTGCTAGCACCCAGGACTGTCAGTCTTCCTGACTGCGTCCAACTCCATCCGCTCAGCACCCTGCTAGCACCCAGTACGGTCAGTCTTCCTGATTGCACCCATTCTGGTAAGTGATATCCCATCATGGGTTTAACTTTTTTAACGTTTTGTTTTATTTCATTTTATTTATGTAGCTCAGCTGGCCTAGAACCCACACTTTGTAGTCCATGTTGGCCTCAATCTCACAGAGGTCTGCCTGCCTCTGCCTCCTGTTGCTGGGATTAAAGACCCATGCCACTGCTCCTGGTGGTTAAAAAGCACACATTGCTTTAATCTCTTAGAAACAGAAAACACCGAAGACAAATTTTATGACTCAAAAATCATTCTTGTAGAATAAATACCTCACTACCATCAGGGACACCAAAGTACTCAGGACCATTCCTTTTTCTAAAATAGCCCCAGAATTCTGTCTGCTTTTTATAGCTTTACGTCTCTCCCTGTTGTCACTTCTTGCTATTAATGGTGCTCCTGCCTTCAGCAGACTCTTCACTGTTCTCAAGCTGAGCTGGGAAAACAACCAAGCTTGCTAGAATTCTATCTGGAAAGGACAGAGTAGGCTGAGAGTGTGCAGAAAGGCTCTTTCACAAGAAACAAGAACAGCGTTCTTTCCTGTCATTGTACCTAATGTTCCTGATAGCTCGCTTGGTTGCTGAGAAATTTCCAAGGCATTTTTCAAAAAGGTAAAGTTGCTACATAAGAGACCCCAGAGTATCTGACTCTGCCTCTCTCCCCCTCCCCCTTTCCCTCCCACCCCCTCCTACCCTCCAGGTTCTCACTATGTAGCCCAAATTGGCCTGAATCTTCCAAGTGCTGGGATGACATGCACGTTCCACCAAATAAATGCATCTATACTGTCGTAAAAATGGTGTAATTCTGGTTTCCAAACACACACTACACTGGTCAAAGTTCTGGGTACCTACCTACTTTGACAGACTCAAAGAGGCCCCTATTATGAAGTAATAGTGTTTCTCTAACATCTTTGACTAAAGGCACAGCCCTGTGCAGTTGGCAAAAACCAAGCAAAGCTCATTTTGTGTCTTAAATGCTACCTATCTCTGAAGAAAATAAAACTGTCTACTGGAGGTGGATCACATCAGAGAAATGGCATCACTTTCCCCCTCCAAGAAGAGTCCCAGGCTGCAGAGAAAAACTGAGAGGCACACACTGCCTCTCACATGAACTTCCCAGAGAAACTGAACGCTGAATAGCTGCCAGGCTGGTGGGCCAATCATCACGTCTCCAGCTGCCTCCGCCCACAGACTTAAACTCCACTGCACCAATTGCAACAGGATCCTGGGTGGGACTTCCGCTATCATTTTAGGCTTAACTACCACCATCTCATCACTGCCAGTGGGGGTGAATCGGGAAGAGGGAGAAGTTTCTCAAACTTTGAACTCAAGTTCAGCTTCCAGAGAAAGAAAAGAAACAAGTTCGAAGACAGGGTGACAAGTGCTAAACACCGAAACAGCTGTGCTGTCCCCAACAAGTGTTTTAAGGAAAATGCAAGCCATCCAAACTTGAGGGTCAGTTATGTGCTCAGCTTTCAGTCAACTGCTGGGCCCTTAAGTTCTCTGGCCCAATTTTGGCTGCAGAGCATTCTGCCAAAGGAACAGCAGAAGGCTGACAAAGTGGCGCTCTCATTACCCACCCATCAGGCCCCGCTGAAGGTCACCCAACGCTTGCTGTGCACTAAGAAAAGAGGTCCTACAAGTTCATGCCTGTACCAAGCGGCCTCAAACACTCCCTTCAAATTCTGAACTACCTTCCATCAGTCACAAAGAACTCAATCACTGTAAAAACAAGCAGAAGTTTCAGAACTGTCAAAAATCCCATCTTAAGTTTTAGGCTATCATGAAATCTAACACCAATTTTGCCATTGCCAGCTTCTCTAAACGTCTTGTTTTCAAATACGCAGGGGCAGAGGTCCACCTTCAGAATCAGCCCAGCAGTAGCCTCCACCAGGTCGGCATCCCACAGCTTTGAAGGCGGCAGCAATTTCTAGCCACTTATCCCCGCGGCCCTGGCGATTTCCCCGTAGCTATTTATTCTCTAGGCTTCCCAGATAAACCTGTTGCTGGGAAAGCGCAGGTTAACTTCCATGGGGGGGGGGGGTAATTCTGTTAAGTCGAAGGCCAGCGAGTAGCCTGCCCACATTCAAAAGGAGCAGAGAGGCCGAGGATATAGGAGACGAGCACACCCTAAATCCGAGCTCGGGTGCGAGGCTGCCGTGTCAGCCTTGAGGGTCCTCATATGTCTACCCGCCAGGGAGTCGACCGAGCAGTGGGCAGGGACGGCTGTGGGCGGGCTTCAACCGCGCAGGACCTGAAGGGCCGGACATCCATCTTGCGCCGGTCTGGCCTGGGTCGGGCGTCTCCAGGCCCGTCTCCAGGCCCCTCTCCCGAGAAATCAGCGTGCCATGGCCAAACGACGCGGTGTGTCCAGAGGAAGACCCCGGGAGCCAGTGAGGCCTGCTCCCCGCCGATCCACTGGCGGGCGCACCCCAGACGACACAGAACCAGCCCTGACACTGGCCTACAGGACCCCAGGCCCAGCGCAAGCCCAAGCCCATGCCCTTAAAGGGAGTGCCCCGCTCAAGAGACCCCAAGGCCAACGGTGACCCAAGCCCGAAGGGTCCACAGCCTCAACTAACACTGTCCAAGGAGCCGGTCCCCAGCACTGGCATAGAGGACCAAGTCTGACTTCTGGCCAAGGGACCCCAGGCCCAACCTTCATCCTAAACCGAAGGGGCCCGAGGCCCAACTCTGACCCCTGTCAAACCCAACCATGTCCCACCAAACGCTAAGGGACCCCAGCCCAAGGGACCCCAGGCCCAGCTCTGCCCACCTGGGGCCCACCCCTGAGAGACCCAGGCCCGCCCGCCCCGGCCGCACCTTGACGTGGAAGCGGATGAGCGCCAGGCGGATGCAGTGGGCCATGCAGACCGGAGGCAGGAACCAGACCTTGGGCGGTGGCGTGCCCTTGTTCTGGACATGGCTGACGATCTGCTGCGCCGTCTGGCGCTCGTTGCCCTGCCGTTTGACCCACTCGTGCAGCCGGGCCTTCTCGAGCGCTCCGTTGAAGAAGACGAAGAGCTCAATGTTGCCACCGAAGCAGGCCTTGGCCAGCGCCGCCAGGTAGCCGAGCATGTGGTTCCACTGGCCGCCGCTCACCCAGTCGGTGTAGAAGCCGCCGTACAGGCGATGCAGACAGTTGTCGGCGTCCACCAGCAGGCGCAGCGGGGTCTGCGGGGGCCTCTGCCGCCCGCCGCCCACCAGGCTGCCCCGGGCCAGCTTCTGCAGCTCCACCGGCACCACGGCGCTCGGACAGTGCTTCTCGATGTAGTCCTGGAAGCCCTGCACGCCCATGGCTGCGGCCGGGCGGGCGCGCGCGGGCGGCGGGGCCGGGGGCGGCGGGGCGGGGGGCGGCGGGGCCGTGGCGCGGCCGGCGGGCGCGGGCGGCCTCAGGACGGGCTGGGGCGGGCCGGGGGCACGCTCACGGCCGCCGCGGCCGCCATGTGCTGCCGCCTCCCAGGGCCATGTCTGGGGAGGGACCTGCGCCGCCGCCGCGCTGCGAGGCCGAGGCCGAGGCTGGGCCGGGCGGGGCGGCGCTGACGTCGGGCCCGCCCGCGCGGACGCGGGAGGCGGAAGAGGCGGCGCCGGGCCGCGGCCGGCTCTGCGGACGGCAGCGGAGCAGAGAAGGAGGAGCACGGCCTGGCGGGTCCGGCCCTCGGGGGGCCGCCGCTGGGCGGGCTCGAGGAGGCGCCTCGGCCTAGCAGGCTTCGCCCCGAAGCCACGGGCCGCCCTGCTCGGCTCCGCCCTGCGCGCAGTTGCAGGCCCGGGAGGCGTGGCCAGCGGCTCCGCTCCTCCTCCGTCCTTGGTCGTCGCCGCGGAGGGTCGGGAAGACCTGCGTCCTGACTGCGAGAGCGGCTGAGTACCGCGGAGGCAAGATGGCGGTACTCACGGGACAAGGCGGCTTCTCCACGGCTTGGCGTCGGATCCTGCCTGCAGGGACTTCCGGAGAGCCGCACGCGGCCCCGCGTGGCGCCGCCCTCCGGAGTAGGGTAGACCTGTGTCGTGGGGAGCGCCGCAGGCTTCTCCAGCGGGGGTAACCCCCAAACGCTGGCAGCGGCGTATGTACGCAGCGCGGAAGCATAGCTTCCGCTTGAGACCGCCTTTCCGAACGCCGGGCTCCGGGTGCAGCGCTGCCTGCGCAGCGCGGGCCGGGCAGGACGAAACGAAGTTCAACCTCATCCCATCCTGTGCTGCATAGACAGGAGCCAGCCTGGGCTACATGAGACCCTGCCTTAGAAAAAAATATCTTAAAGGAGCGTTTTTGCTTACCTCCTACTCTCTGTTCTTTTCCTGCGCGAACCTGGACTAGAGCAGTGTGCACCGGATATCGCGGTGATCCAGAGCGCCGAGCCACGGTGCACACGGCAGATCCACTCAGACCTAAAGCCTCCACCAGAGTCGTTTTGAGACAGGGTATTCTTGTATAATCAACTGGCCTGGAACTCGCTCTGTAGACCAGGTTGGCCTTGAACTAACAGATATCCGCCTGCCTTGAGTGCTAGGATTAAAGGCGTACACTACCACGCCCGGCAAAACAAAAATATTTAAAGAATATTTTTAATTCTTCTTTGACAATTTGACACATGTATGCAATGTATCTCGATCTAGTCCCATTCTTAGAACAACCTCAAGCACAGGCCAGTGATGCCTTGGTGGATTATTTTCGGATTTTTTACTATTGTTTTTTTTCCCTTGGTGTTTTTGAGACAAGATCTCCCAGTAGCCCCAGCTGTCCTGGAGCTTGATATGTACTCCAGAGATCCCCTGCCTGCCTGCTGGGATTAAAGTCATGCCCCACCACTCCCAGCCAGATTTTCTTTTTTAAAGACCGGATAAATTATGCCAAATTTGCATAAAATAAGTAGTGAAATATAATTAGTTGTTTGAAGCCACATTAAAAACACCCTGAAATTAGCCAAATTTCCAGGTAACCTCTTGCAAGCATACAAAATTGTACTTTAATCATATTTTCATTTACAATATTATATTCAATATACCAATATTTACTTCTTTGTTTCCTTCTTTGTCTGGACAAAGCTGTTGGTCTGACTCAGGGCCTTGCAAGGTAAGTCTCATACATCTGAGCTATGTCCCCATTCTTTTTGAGACAGGGTCTCCCTTTTAGTCCCAGCTGGTCTGGAGCTCCCAATGTAGACCAGGCTGGCCTTGAACTCACAGAGGTCCGCCTGTCTCCCGAGTGCTGTGATTAAAGGAAAGCGCCACCAGGCCCGACCTAAAATGGTTCTTAGCCCTTAGCCGGTGTGTGGGTGCTGGTAATCGAACCTGGGTCTTCACCAAGAGCAGTCAGTCCTCTTAACCGGTGAGTGATCTCTGCAGCCCCTCTGTTATTCTTTTTAAAACATTCTTACTTTTTATTTAAATTTTCTATTCCAGGCATGATCAGGCCCGACTTTGGTCTTAGCACTTAGCCAGGCAGGTGGCTCTCTGAGATGGAGGCCACCCAGGACTGCATAATGAGCCCTGCTATAGGGAGACCCTGTCTCAAAAATTAATTAAAAACTGCATGGGGGCTGGAGAGCTGGCTCAGCAGTTAAGAGCACCAACTGCTCTTGCAGAGGACCCAGGTTCGATTCCCAGCATGCACATGGCAGCTAAGAACCGTCTTTAACTCCAGTTCCAGAGGAATCCGATGTCCTCTTCTGACCTCTGCAGCACTGCAGGACAGGGTGCGCCAACCTACATGCAGATAGTACACTCATACACATGAAAAATAATAAAAAGTAGCTGGGCATGGTGGCGCACGCCTTTAATCCTAGCACTTGGGAGGCAGAGGCAGGCGGATCTTTGTGAGTTCAAGGCCAGCCTGGTCTACAGAGAGTTCCAGGACAGCTGGGACTACAGGGAGGCCCTGTCTCAAAAAGACAAAATAATAATAATAATAATAAAAATTAAAAAAAACCGGGTGTGGTGGTGCACTTAATCCCAGCATTCCTGTGGCAGAGGCAAATGGATCTCTGTGTGATCAAGGCCAGGCTGGTCTATATACCAAGTTCAGGTAAACTGGGGCTACAGGAGACCTTGTCTCAAAAGGACCAAAAAAAGTTAATTTTCTAAATACCAAGGTGAAAGTAAACCCTATTGAAAATTACTAAGAGGGCTAGAGAGATGGCCTAGCGGTTAAGAGCGCCAACCGCTCTTACAGAGGACCCGGGTTCGATCCCCAGCACCCACATGACGGCTGAGAACCGTCTGTAACTCCAATTCTAGGAGAACTCCAGTTCCAGGGGAATCCGAGACCCTTTTCTGACCTCCGCGGCATTGCACGACACAAGTGCACAAACTTGCATGCAGACAGTACGTTCATACACATACATAAATAAAATTAATAAAAAAAAATTACAAAACAATCAAGGAAGCGAAGAGAAAACCCACACAGTGGGAGGAAACCTTCACCGCTAATACATCTGACAAAGCATTAATTTCCAGAATATATAAACTCAAAAAACAAAGAAGAAAGAAAACAAATGATTCACTCAAAAGATGGAGTAAAGAGCTGAACAGAGACTTCACAAGTGAGGAAACAGATGGCTGATAAACATCTTAAAAAGTGTTGGGGCTGGAGAGATGGCCTAGCAGTTAAGAGTGCCGACCGCTCTTACAGAGGACCCGGGTTCGATCCCCAGCACCCACATGGCGGCTGAGAACCGTCTGAAGCTCCAATTCCAGGAGAACTCCAGTTCCAGGGGAATCCGAGACCCTCTTCTGACCTCCGCAGCATTGCACGACACGGGTGCACAGACTTGCATGCAGACAGTGCATTCATACACATACAGAAATAAATAAAATTAATAAAAAAGAAAAAGTGTTCAGCTGGGTGTGGTGGCACACACCTTTAATCCTGGCACTTGGGAGGCAGAGGCAGGCAGATCTTTGTGAGTTCAAGGCTGGGCTGGTCTACAGAGTGAGTTCCAGGACAGCTGGGGCTACTGGGAGACCCTGTCTGGAAAAGACAAAAAAAAAAAAAAAACTCAAAAAGAGCTTGCCACCAGTCACACTCCTGGGTATATATGCACAAGATTCATCCTACCACAGACAGAAATACACAGCCATGTTTAATGCAGCTCTCTTCACAATAGAGAAGAGCTGGAACCAACCCAAGTGCCCCTCAACTGAGTGGATAGAGAAAATGTGGTACATCTACATAATGGAGTTCTATGCAGCAGTAAAGAAAGATGACATCTAGCCGGGCGTGGTGGCGCACGCCTTTAATCCTAGCACTTGGGAGGCAGAGACAGGCGGATCTTTGTGAGTTCCAGGCCTACAGGGAGACCCTGTCTCGAAAAAGACCAAAAAAAGAAAAAAAAAAAGAAAGATGACATCTGGCTGGAGAGATGGCTCAGTGGTTAAGAGTACTGGCTGGTCTTGCAGAGGACCCAGGTTTGATTCCCAGCATGGCAACTAACTGTCCATAATTCCAATTCCAGGGGATCTGACACCCTGTTCTGACCTCTGTGGGCATTGCACTACACAGGTGGGGTGCATTACACATATGCAGGCAATTCACTCAAGTAATATTTAATTATAAAAAAGATGTCATTATGAACTTTGCAGGTAAATGGATGGAACTAAAAGATATTATGTTAAGTGAAGTATCACAGTTCCAGAAAAACAATGAATGGTATCCCTCATCTATGGATGCTAGCACCAAGTACCTAATAGTAAGTCAAACTAAGCAACTTTAATGTTATATTCCTCATGATCTGAAAACCACTGTGCTCTTATATTGTGAATCCCTTAACAGGTTCTAGAATTAAGCTACCATTTATTTTCAGACTTAGATAGTTTTGGTATATGGGTAGAGGTTATGTATGAACAAAATCAAAAGAATGAGGAAAAAAAAAACTAGTTTGTCATGATGATATTGTGTCTAACCACAGTATTTATCTTATGGGAGTGCTTCTTAGTATTTCTTATAGAAGGCTATTTGAGTTTTTGTCCAAGCCTTTTCTAAAATATTATGCAGTAGTTAAAAGTATGAGGCTGGTGTAACTTTGCCTTTCTGGATGCTTAACCATACTTAATGCCCATACCAATTTGGCAGAGGGACTTAAAAGATAACCTTGTTCCTTGCCCTCAGAGTTCAACTAAGTCCCAGGGAACTATGTATGCATGGGGGCATCTCTTGAAATGCCCTGCAAATGTGAGTCACCAGTCTTCCTGTGCAGGGAGGTCTTGGAGATCCACTAATGGGACTTCAGCCAGTGTCCAGTCTATAATGAGGAAAATCTGCTCATGCTTCAAAAAGGGAAGCCTGGTCTAACAAGACCTGACTTTGTCCTCCAGTGGATGGAACTGGTAAATGAAAAGCCAAAGGAGCCAGGGGCTCCCTCCCCCCTCCCCAAAACCTGAGGACCCTCAATTGTCTTTGAGAAAACAAAAACCTTGGTTAATCTGAGCTAACAGTATGAGCTTAAGTGTCCAAAAGGAAAGTATAACCAGAAATAAATAAATAGTAAGGCCTGAGAAATTATACTTCAGGTATAAAACTTGAGATCTTAGCCAGGTGTGGTGGTGCATGCCTTTAATCCTAACACTTGGAGGCAGAGGCAGGCAGATTTCTGTGAGCTCAAGGCCAGCCTGGTCTACAGAGTGAGTTCCAGGACAGCCAGAGCTACAGGGAGACCCTGTCTCAAAAAGACAAAAAAAAAAAAAA
>VZQC01012798.1:505048-517061 GCA_009823505.1 Rhizomys pruinosus
GGATATCTGTGAGTTCAAGGATAGCCTGGTCTACAAAGTGAGTTCCAGGCCAGCTGGGGCTACAGGGAAACCCTATCTCAAAAAAAAAAAAAAAGAAAAAAGAAAAGAAAAAGAAAAAGATGAGTATTAATTGATTAATAGGCAAAGAAAGTCAGTCCCTGGTCCACAAAACTTAGTGAGAAGCCTTTTTACCACTTCATCTGCTCTTGTTCCTAGCCATCTATATAGTTCATCTATAGCTCAAAGCAGGAAATTCACCATCTTTTTTGGGGGGGTGGAGGGGTCGGTTTGGGTTTGTGGGATTTTCTTGAGACAGTTTCACTCTGACCTAGAATTCACAGTGATCCTCCTGGCCCAGCCCAGAGTACTGGGATTACAGGTGTGAGCCACTCTGCTTTGCCAAAAATAACAGTTGGTGAGAACATCTGAGTTTGCAGTTTTCGAGTGGCAGAGACCTCTCTCCTACTCAGGTAGGCATTAGCCTAGGTTAGAGGAACCTCAAGCTATATAGCCAAGCCTGGGCCCAGTGACCAATCCTTGTTTGGGATTTGAACTGGTGATGTTTACATAGAGCTTATTTGTTCGTTGATTGTCACTTTCTTCCTTTCTTTCTTTCTTTCTTTTTTTTTTAATAAATAGCCGGGCGTGGTGGCGCATGCCTTTATTTTCTATTTTTTTATTTTTTTTTATTTTTATTTGTTTCTGTATGTGTATGAATGTACTGTCTGCATGAAGGTTTGTGCACCCGTGTCATGCAATGCCGCGGAGGTCAGAAGAGGGTGTCGGATTCCCCTGGAACTGGAGTTCTCCTGGAATTGGAGTTTTGGACGGTTCTCGGCCGCCATGTGGGTGCTGGGGATCAACCCCGGGTCCTCTGTAAGAGTGGTCAGCGCTCTTAACCGCTAGGTCATCTCTCCAGCCCTCTTTCTTTCTGTTTGTCTTTTCAAGACAGGGTCTCCCTATAGCCCCAGGCTGGCCTTGAACTCAGAAAGATCTGCCTCCCAAGTGCCAGGATTAAAGGCCTGCGCCACCACGCCCGCTGATTGTCACTTTAAATTGCCCCATAGCACACAGGCTTATTCTGCAGTCTTAAGGATTTTCTTATTTAGGTGGCTTTTGGAATTCTGGAATTAAAAAGCATTTTTCTCTTTAGTTATACAGATTAAAGGTGCTATTTGCTTTACAGCTATGGATTCATTTTCCTTTCCAACTATTTTTAAAACAAGGACATATTTAAATATCTAATTTACAAGCCAATAGGAAGGTATAAGATTTCTGAAAAATCTGATTTCTGGTACTGATGAGTCATTTACCATCTCATCCTGTGGTCACTTCTCTCCCTTGATTGCTGGCCCTTATCTTCCTATCCACAATAATAGAGGTTGTTTGGTTCCCTAAAGTCTCTCTTGGTATCTAAAACCTCTCCTCCAACATCCCTCTTTACTATAGTTAGAGATCTGGGTATCATTCTCTGGGTTCCCACCCAGTGCGCTCCCAGACTTGAAAAAAGAAGTTCCTGGGGCTGGAGAGATAGCCTAGTGGTTAAGAGCACCGACTGCTCCTGCAGAGGACCCAGGTTCGAGCCCCAGCACCCACATGGTGGCTGAGAACCGTCTGTAACTCCAATTCCAGGAGAACTCCAGTTCCAGGGGAATCCGAGACCCTCTTCTGACCTCTGCGGCATTGCTCGACACGGGTGCACAGACCTACATGCAGACAGTACATTCATACACATACAAAAATTAATTAATTAACTAATTAATTATTTTTTAAAAAGAAAGAAAGAAAAAGAAGTTCCTGACCTCACATGGAAAAAGAATCTGGGTAGGATTGATTTCTGAGTCTATGGGTCTCTCCCGTTTCCCCTCAAATAATAAGATTCAAGAGAGTGTTGCTGCCAGGCATGGTGGCGTGCGCCTTTAATCCTAGCACTTGGGAGGCAGAGGCAGGTGGATCTCTGTGAGTTCAAGACCAGCCTGGTCTACAGAGTGAGTTCCAGGACAGCTGGGGCTACAGGGAGACCCTGTCTCGAAAAAGACCAAAATAAATAAATAAATAAATAAATAAATAAATAAATAAATAAATAAAAAAGAGTGTGTTGCTGTCCTGTTGCAGAAGCCCAGTTCTCCACTCCTGGAAGATGGCAGATTGGGGGGAACTTGCTCAGGCAGAGTTCCTGGGAAAAAGCTCAGGTCACTGAGCCTCTGTTTACCATAAAGTATTTCTTCAGGCATGCATCTTTATTAAAAGGGGCGAGGGTGTGAGAGGGATACAGAGATAGATAATAGATAGATGATAGATAGATAGATAGATAGATGATAGATAATAGATGATAGATAGATAGATGATAGATAGATAGATGATAGATAGATAGATAGATAGATAAATGATAGATAGATGCTCCTATGGCTGTTCCTAATGGCTGTCTTCCTCTTTTTTGTACAGGCTCAATATATATATATAGGAAAAGCATGTGAGTCAAGGCCCTGGAAAAACTAGAGTTTACAGAATGTGTTTACATCAAAGAATTGAGGGGAGAATCAATCAAATAGAGGGTCTAAAATCAATAACACGTGAAAGGGTTAAAAGCAAATAGAACAATCTTGACACTAACATGTGACAGGTGGAGGCTTCTCCCAGGATGGTTAATCCACTGATCAAAGGAATTCTAGGGCCAGCAGAAAACTCACCTGGCGTTCCTGAGAAGAGAGGTGTGAAATGAGCTTTTTTTTAGATGCTCATGTTTCTGTGTGAGCAGAGCTGCAAGCCTGAATATCCCAGCCTGGACTACAGCATCCTATGAAAACAATAGCTCTATTTTCCTCCTAGTTCTCATATTGGCATGAAAAGGAAGGAATGTGATTCTTAACCTTCAATTGTTAAATTCTTTGCAAACTTGGGAACTTCATAGGAAGTGGAAGGTCTGTGACTAATAACACTGAGCTTTCTAGTGTGTTAGCAGTTAAGACATTTGGCCAGTCCTCAGGCCCTATGATATGCTAACATGAGGGCGGAGAGGCTGATGTACATTCAAACTCTGTATGCACATTCTAAACATCCAGTATATAAATTTCTTTCCTTCCTTCCTTCCTTCCTTCCTTCCTTCCTTCCTTCCTTCCTTCCTTCCTTCCTTTCTTTCTTTCTTTCTTTCTTTCTTTCTTTCTTTCTTTCTTCTTTTTCAGATTTCCAGAGACTATCATGTCAATTGCAAAGTATCTCCCAGGACCAAAAATAACTACCAACACTAATGATCATTTCTGAGGCCATCAAAATTGTAAGATGCAGGTATAAATTAGTGGCAAGATCTTTAGGTCCTAGAACCTGTTGGGAAGAACCCTCTTTACACTCCTGACTCTGATTTTGGTTCAGAGTTCTTGGGTCTCAAGATGGCATCCCAAGGCAAGAAGAAATATGTTAAGAGTGTGTATTCTCGCCCAGCACGGTGGCACATACCTTTAATCCTAGTACTCAGGAAGCAGAGGCAGGCAGATCTTTGTGAGTTCAAGGCCAGCCTGTTCTACATAGTGAGTTCCAGGACAGCTAGAGCTACAGGGAGACCCTGTCTCAAAAAGAGCAGGGGGGGGGAGTATGTATTCTCTGAAGAACCTGAAAAATACAGTATTTTGGAAATTTCTCATGCTGCCACTACAAGCAGATAGCGTAAGACACCTGTTTTCATAGATCTCACCGTGAGGTCCAGAGGGGAAGGGATGTTTGACGTCAGAGCAGAGTCGTCAGTACACTCACTCAAGCATCGCCCAAGTACATGCAAGCACTGGCTAGCTACTAGGCGTGTGGAAGCTAAGAAAATGGTCCCCTTTTCAAAAAAATTGACCCAGAGGAGACAGGCACATGAATATGGATGTCAGTGTCATCTGATAAGTACATCATATGCTCGCATAGAAAGGAGGGCCCAGGGGCTAGAGAGATGGCTCAGCAGTTAAGAGCACTGACCGCTCTTGAAGAAGACCCAGGTTCGATTCTCAGTATGCACACGGCGGCTAGGGGTGGTAGCACATGCCTTTAATCCCAGAACTTGGGAGGCAGAGGCAGGGTGATCTCTGTGAGTTCAAGGCCAGCCTGGTCTACATAGAGAGCTCCAGGTCAGCTGGGACTAAAGGGAGACCAAAAGAAAAAAAGAAAAAAAAACCAAGGAGGGCCCAGGTCATACTGCCCTCTAAGGTGGAGGTAGTGATCCATGTCACTAATTCCACAGTCGCTTTGGAGCCAGACACTCCCATGTCAGTAGCCCAATTCTGCCACTGAAAAAGAGCATATCATCAGCCCTCAGAGCAAGCACAGATAAGACCAGGAAGGTTGAACCCAACCAGCACTGCCCCTGAAACTTATGTTCTCAGCATTTTGATATTAAATTTTTCTTTTTTTTAATTTAATTTAATTTACTTCTGTATGAATTCATACTTGTGTATGAATGTACTGTCTGCATGCAGGTTTGTACACCTGTGTCGTGCAATGCCTCAGAGGTCAGAAGAGGGTGTCGGATTCCCCTGGAACTGGAGTTCTCCTGGAATTGGAGCCTCAGACGGATCTTGGCCGCCATGTGGGTGCTGGAGATCGAACCCGGGGCCTCTGCAAGAGCAGTCGGTGCTCTTAACTGCTAGGCCATCTCTCCAGCCCCTTGATATTAAATTTTTAATCTAAATAGTGTGGCCTATTTGTTTGTTTTTCTTTTGGAGCTGGGTGTGACATGTGTGCATTAAGTCAGGGTCTCACTGAGCTGAAGTTTGCCCTTCCTGCTAGGCTCACAGACCAACAAGTCCCCAGGACTCACCTGTCTCTTCCCTCTACTGGGTATTGGGGCTACAGACAGCATCATCACAACCAGCTTTTGCCTGGGTGCTAGGGATGCAAACGTGGGTCCTCGTGTGTGTGTGTGTGTGTGTGTGTGTGTGTGTGTGTGTGCGTGTGTGTGTGTGTGTGTGTGTGTGTGTGTGTGTAGCAAGCACTCTACACACTGACCCATCTCCCTAGCCCCTTTTGCTGTCTTTCTTCTTTATTAGCCACCATGTTAACCAAACTTCTGTCCAGGTGGCTTTGGGCCAAATCAAAAATAGCTATGCTCAAGAGAAAAGAGTTGTTGTGGAGGACTTGAAAATAAGGGCTGTACGTTCCCTAGGCAACTTCCAGGGGGCCAAGCAGCCACCATAGTGAGGGCTGCTAGGGAATAAATGGGCAAAGTCTATAGAGAATGCTTTGAAAGACAACACTCAATTGGACATATTCGCTCCTATTTTGAGAGTGAAATTCCTAATCATTCCTTAAATACTACCTGACAGAAAGCAGGATGATATCTTTAGATTTTATTTATTTATTTATTTATTTATTTATTTATTTATGTCTTTTTGAGACAGGGTCTCCCTTTTGTTTCAGCTGGCCTGGAGCTCTCTCTGTAGACCAGGCTGGCCTTGAACTCACAGAGATCTGCCTGCCTCTGCCTCCTGAGTTCTGTGATGAAAGGTGTGTACCACCACGCCTGGCTTCCCTAGATTTTAGAGATAGGATGTCATACGATAGCCCAGGCTAGCCTCAAAATCCATTATTTTCTTGCCTCTACCTCCTGTGTGCTGAGATTATAGGAGCATGCCATTCCCCCTTGGCTACAAAACTCTTGAGTTAATGAAAAATTTTTTTAGATTTTTAAAATCTATTTTGTGTATTGTTAGATTCTAATGGTGAAAACCCCCAATAAAAGACAGGCACATGAACCTTAGTCACTCTGGGAACATAATTTACTTCAGAAATTGCCAGGACTGACTACCTGTTGGTACATGGTAGCAGCAGCAAGATGGTGACCGAGACATACCCCTTTATAGCCACGGGCTGGAACCTCAGGTACTGGGGAAGAGGTCAGAAGATTGACAGCCTATGGAGGAAGTAGACATCTGTGTGTCCCTTGGAATTCTTGGAAACTCAGACTTAACATATATGACTGTTTTGCTTGCATGTGTGTTAGTGTATCCATGTTGTCCAGTACTGGAGGAGGTCAGAAGAGGGTGTCACATCCTTTGGAAATGAAATTCAAACAGTTGTTAGCCACCATATAGGTGCTGGAAACCAAACCCAGGTCCTCTGCAAGAGCAGCCAGTGCCCTTAACTGTTAGGTTATAATGGCTCAAACCCCTGATAAAAGATAGGCATGAGACTTAAGACACTCTGGGAACATGATTTACTTCAATTGCCAGGGTGAGCTACCTGTTGGCATGTGGTGGAGTAGGCAACAGCAGCAGCATGGCAACTGAGGCCCACCCATTTATAGCCATGGGGCAGGACCTCGGTACAGAAGAGGTCAGAAGATTGACAGCCTCTGGAGGAAGTGGACATCTGTGTGTCCCTTGGAATTCTGGGAAGCCCAAATCTAATACTTAACCACTGAGCTATCCCTCCAGTCCCCTAAATTTTATTTATTTATTTTTATTTTTTGGTCTTTTTGAGACAGGGTCTCCCTGTAGCTAAATTTTATTTTTAAATGTGATATAAATCCAATGAAAAACATTTTTGTTGTTTTTATTTTATGTGTATAAGTGTATTGCCTACAGGTGTGTAAGTGCACCTGTGTTGTACAATGCCCAAAGAAGTCAAAAGAAGTTGTCTGATCCCCTAGAACTGGAGTTAACAGACTACTATGTGGGTGGTGGAAATCAAACCCAGGTCCTCTCCAAGAGCAGCCAGTGCTCTTAACAGCCGAGCCATCTGTCCCAGCCCTTCCACCCCTAGCTTTGGTCTTTTGGAGGCAGGGTCTCTCTGTAGCCACAGCAGTTGGCCTAGATCTCACAGAGGCCTCTGCTTCCCAAGCGCTTTTGACAAGCTTTTTTCCTTTTTTTGGTATTTTTGAGACAGGGTTTCCCTTTTAGTACCAGCTGTCCTGGAGCTCACTCTGTAGACCAGGTTGGCCTAGAACTCACAGAGATCCACCCACCTCTCCTCCCAAAGGATCGAGCCACCACGCCTGGCTTGAAAAGCTTTTTTTAAAGAAATTCATATAAGAACTTCTTAAAAGAAATTCATATAAGGCTAGGCGTGGTAGTGCACGCCTTTAATCCTAGCACTTGGGAGGCAGAGACAGGCGGATCTTTGTGAGTTCAAGGCCAGCCTGGTCTACAAAGTGAGTTCCAGGACAGCTGGGGCTACAAGGAGACCCTGTCTCAAAATGACAAAAAAAAAAAAAAAAAGAAATTCATTTAAGGAAGTTAAGCTGGGTTGTGGTGGTGCATGCCTTTTAATCCTAGCCACTTGGGAAGCAGAAGAACAGGCAGAATCCTTTTGTGATTTCAAGGCCCCCAGCCTGGGTCCTAACCAGAGTGAGTTGTTTCCAGGACACTGGGGCTTTACAAAGGGAGAACCTGCCTTTGAAAAAAGACAAAAAAAAAAAAAAAAAAAAAAAAAAAAAGCAGAAATTCATTAAGTACAAAGCAATTTTAACATTTAGCCATTGACAGAGGAGCTCTTTTGTGGTCTGTTGTACTTGTAAAAAGAACAGTACCAGCTCCAGGAGCAGCGGCACTTCTCTTAAACCAGAGTAGAGAAGCAGCAGGTCATCCAGGCTGTTCAAGTGGTGTTCAACTAGGAGTCTGCCCTTTAACTCTGCTGGAAGCACAGGATCCCTGAGAATGGTAGACACTCTCTGCTCAGGCGTGGGATCCCAGCCAAAGGAAGTGTGTTGTATTGCCTGATGAGCTACTGGAAGAAAGTGCCTGGAAAGCAGAGAAAATTCTGCCTTAAATGCAAATAGCCTCTGGGTAAAGCTATAGAGAGAGCCTGGGAAAGTCCCGCCCCAAGAACCCTGAGACCAAAGAACGGCATTTCCTCACCCTTTGGTACCAAGCAGTCTGCAGTGTGTGGAGCAGTGAGAACTGGCCCTGGGAGGTGGGGGCCTGGAGCATCTACCATTTCAGTACTGATCACACCTAGGGTTTCAGCAGTGGTTAACAAGACCCTGGTCCTTTGTATAAAAGGCATCCCCATTTTAATTAGAGCAGAAAACACTTCAAAGTGTATTAAAATCTGGGCTGGAGGGATGGCCTAGCGGTTAAGAGCACCGACCTCTCTTGCAGAGGACCCGGGTTTGATCCCCAGCACCCACATGGCGGCTGAGACTAAAAAAAAAAAAAACAAAAAAACCCCAAAAAAACCCAAAAATGTTCCTCTCCCCCAGTGACCTAGATCCCCCAGCTAGGCTCCACCTAACATACCTAGATCCTCCCAAAATAGCACCATCATCTAGAAATGGCACATTCAACATAGGAGCCTGTAGGGAACTTTGAGTATTTTCCTTGTCCAGTAGAAGTCGTCTTGTGATGGAAATGACTTTTGTCCAATGTGAGAGCTATATGCTGTGTCTAGCTATTGAGCCACTTCTAAAAAATGTGGAAATTATAAAATACAGCTATTTCTGCCATTCTCATAGCCTGAATATGTCACATCATCCTTAGTGTTTTTCTCAGGCAAGATGTATACTTGATGCCTTTCCAGCTTGATAGTAGACACAGTTGGGTGTGGTGGCGCCCGCCTTTATTCCTAGCACCTGGGAGGCAGAGGCAGGCAGATCTCTGTGAGTTCAAGGCCAGCCTGGTCTACCTAGTAAGTTCCAGCACAGCTGGGGCTATAGGGAGACTCTGTCTCAAAAAGACCAAATAATAATAATAATAATAATAATAATAATAATAATTGGGGCTGGAGAAATGGGTTAGCAGTTAAGAGCTCTGATTGCTTTTCCAGAGGACCCGGGTTCAATTCCCAGCACCCACATGGCGGCTAAGAACCGTCTTTAACTCCAGTTCCAGGGGAATCCAACACCCTCCTCTGACCTCTGTGGCATTGCATGACAGGGGTACACCAACCTACATGCAGACAGTACACTCATACACATAAAAAAATAAATAAATAAATTAGAAAAAAAAATTTAAAGACCAAAATCATCTAAAAAAAAAGATAGTAGACACATTCTCACCTTATTGCTTGATATACATGTTCCCTGAGTTCCCATGCTAGCCAGCATCTCTAATAGATTGTCCACTTGGGATTTGTAGTCAGTTATATGGTCAAGTTAACTGAAAAGACTGTCAAATTCAGCTCAATAGGTGAGAATTGGTATAACACTGTCGGTTTGGACTCCTGGCTCACAAACACCAAAACTTGTAACCTCATTTGTCAAAAAGATGAACAACTCTAGGCTGGAGACATGGCTCAGAGGTTAAGAGCACTAGCTACTCTTTTTTTTTTTTTTTAGTCTTTTCGAGACTTGGGCTACAGGGAGACCAGGAATTCCAGGACAGCAATTCGCTCTGTAGACCAGGTTGGCCTTGAACTCACAAAGATCCGCCTGCCTCTGCCTCCCAAGTGCTAGGATTAAAGGCATGCACCACCACGCCCAGTGAGCAGTTCAATTCCCAGCACTCATATGGGAGCTAACAACCATCCATAACTCCAATTCCAAGGGAATCCAATGCCTTCTGACTTCATGGGCACTGCAAGACACAGGTACCCTTGCACACATGCAGACAATATACTCATACACGTAAATATTTTTTGGTCTTTTTTAGACAGGGTCTCCCTGTAGCCCCAGCTGTCCTGGAACTCACTATGTAGACCAGGGTGACCTTGAACTCACAGAGATCCACCTGCCTCTACCTCCCAAGTGCTGGAATTAAAGGCATGTGCCATCATGCCCAGCCAGATAAATAACTGGGTTTTTTTTTTGTCTTTTTGAGACAGGGTCTCCCTGTAGCCCCACCTGTCCTGGAACTCACTCTGTAGACCAGGCTGGCCTTGAACTCACAAAGATCCACCTGCCTCTGCTTCCCAAGTGCAAGGATTAAAGGCGTGCGACACCACGCCCAGCCTAATATAAATATTTTTTTTTATTTATGTGTATGAATGTACTGTCTGCATGTAGGTTTGTGCACCCGTGTAATGCAATGCCACAGAGGTCAGAAGAGGGTGTCGGATTCCCCTGGAACTGGAGTTCTCTTGGAATTGGAGTTACAGATGGTTCTCGGCCGCCATGTGGATGCTGGGGATCGAACCCGGGTCCTCTGCAAGAGCAGTCAGTGCTCTTAACCACTAGGCCATCTCTCCAGCCCCTAAATAAATATTTTTAAAAACAAACAACTAAAAATGAATTCATGAAAGTTAACCAAAATTACAAATGGTGGAGAAAAAAATTAGCAGGGCATGATGTAATCAACCTTTAATCTCAGCGCTCTAGGCTGATTGGATCTCTATAAAATTGAGGCCAGCCTGGTCTACCTAGTATCAGGCCAGCTAGAGCTACAGGGAGACCCTATCTCAAACAGACAAAACTGAAAAAAAGAATGGTGAGAACTTGGGTGGTAGCTTGGAGGAGCAGTTTAAAATGCTGGATTAAGAAATGGTGAGGAGGGCTGGAGAGATGGCCTAGCAGTTAAGAGCTCTGACTGCTCTTGCAGAGGACCTGGGTTCTACCCCTAGCACCCACATGGCGGCTGAGAACCATCTTTGGCTCCAGTTCCAGGGGAATCTGACACCACTTCTGACCTCCACAGCATTGCACGACATGGGTGCACAAATCTACATGCAGACAGTACATTCATACACATAAAAATAAAAAAAAATAAAAATAAAAAAAAAGATATGGTGAGGAGTCAGGCGTAGTGGTGTACGCCTGTAATCCCAGCACTTGGGAGGCAGAGGTAGGTGGATCTCTGTGAGTTCAAGGCCAGCCTGGTCTACATAATGAGTTCCAGGAAAGCTGGGGGTACAGGGAGACCCTG
This sequence comes from Rhizomys pruinosus, assembly GCA_009823505.1. Taxonomy (NCBI): domain Eukaryota; kingdom Metazoa; phylum Chordata; class Mammalia; order Rodentia; family Spalacidae; genus Rhizomys; species Rhizomys pruinosus. The sequence goes on from VZQC01012798.1 coordinate 515,818, forward strand.
TCTCAAAAAGACCGAAAGAAAGAAAGAAAGAAAGAAAGAAAGAAAGGAAGGAAGGAAGGAAGGAAGGAAGGAAGGAAGGAAGGAAGGAAGGAAGGAAGGAAGGAAGGAAGGAAGGAAAGAAGGAAGGAAGAAAGAAAGGAAGAAAGAAAGGAAAGAAATGGAAAGTAGTGGAGACAAGGATGTAGATTCCAACTAGGTAAACTGTAAGTCATATGGGATCAGTCTTGAGTGTGGGACAACGATTGTTTCTTTTTCTCAACTGCTATTCTTGTTTTGAACTAGGGTTTCATTTACAGCCCAGGATGGCCTAGAACTTGCCATCTTCCTGCCTCACACTCTTGAGTGCACGTATCACTATGTCTAGTAAGAGTTCTTTTTATATGAATTTGCTATTTTCTAAAACCTGTGATAGGTGTTTGTCTTTGTTACTTTCTTTAAGCTAAACTCCTACGAAGTGGTATTATCATTTCCATTTTGCAGAGGAGGAACTAGAACCCCAACAAAACTTTGTGTCTTAGCCAGTGGCACACAGCTAGAATTAAGATTTATACCCAGGTCTCCACAGACCAAGTAGTTTTTCTTATTTTTAGTGATGCTGAGATGAAATGGGCTAGTGGTTTCAGTCTAACAAATTGTTATTACATTTCTACCCCAAGGCATAGGAAACATGATAAGATTATTTCAGTGTTTCACTGTCCATGGAAAGCAATTGAGTTATTTTAACCCATTAACCTGTAAGTAGCAACATAAAAGGTCATATTCATGCAACTGCATTCAGTAAAATGGGAATGTGTCAAGGTCTGGAGTCAGATCTTATATGTAAGTTAATGTTGGTAATACTAATGGTGAATACCAAGGAACTCTTAGATGATGCATCCAGGCATGTGAGAGTTAGCACTTGCTTGGAGATGGTAGCTTCATATTGACAAACTATACATGTTTCCGGAGCTTCACCATCCAATTTCAGAGCAAACCAAATGAGCTGCCCCTGAACAGACCAACATAGCTGGTATTGTGTAATGTAGAGTTAATACGGTCAAGTAATAAAATAATTACTGATCAAACATTTGTATCCATATTTTACTTATGTAAAAGAAAAACATCACACATTGCACATATGCTTATAAGTTCTATTTATGCATAATATATATTGAATATATATTTATATATTCAGTGTATTTAATAGTTTGCATTTTAGTTTTGTCATGGCTTTTGAAGTCATGATTCCCATATTTCCCTTTTCC
>VZQC01012798.1:518668-567396 GCA_009823505.1 Rhizomys pruinosus
TTTTTTTTTTTGTCTTATTTTAGACAGGCTCTCCCTTTAGTCCCAGCTGTCCTGGAGCTCACTTTGCAGACCAGTCTGGCCTTGAACTCACAGAGATCCGCCTGCCTCTGATTAAAGGCATGCACCATCACGCCCAACTCCAGCTTTCTTTCTTTCTTTTTTTAATTTATTTTTTATGTGTATGAGTGTACTGTCTGCACGTAGATTTGTGCACTCGTGTTATGCAATGCTGCGGAGGTCAGAAGAGGGCATCAGATTGTCGTTCTCAGCCACCATGTGGGTTGAACTCGGATCCTCTTCAAGAGCAGTCAGTGCTCTTAACCCCTAGGCCATCTCTCCAGCCCCAGCAGCTTGCTTACTTATACAACACAGGTCCACTGTCCACAGTGTTCTGGGCCCCTTCCTCATCACTCAATCAAGAAAATGCCCCACAGACATGGCCACAGGCCATTCCAATGGAGGAAATTCTTCAATTGAGGTTCCCTCCCTGAAGGTGTATCAGGTTGACAACTGAAGCCATACGGAATAATTAACCCCTTGTCAACATGACACACAAACACATTATTATTAAGCACAACCTCTCCTTTTCTTATCCCTAAGATCTCATGTTAATATTACAACATTAAAAACTACAGCCAGGCATGGTGGCGCACGCCTTTAATCCTAGCACTCAGGAGGCAGAGGCAGGCGGATCTTTGTGAGTTCAAGGCCAGCCTGGTCTACAGAGCGAGTTCCAGGCCAGCTGGGGCTATAGGGAGACCCTTTCTCGAAAAGACCAAAAAAAAAAAAATAAATAAATAAATAAATAAAATAATCCAAACTCACTCAACAGTGGGCTCTTGTAAAATCCAAAATAAGGTCTTATTTCAAAAGGGAAGAACTGGGTACACATCAGTAAACCCAAAGTCCTGGAATGTAGCTCCGGGCAGGACATCTGGGATTCACTGACGATCTTCTGGTCTCCAAAGAGTTTTGGCAGCTCCACTTTTTTGGCTTTGCCATCCACAATACATACAGCTTGTCTTGGGCTCAGGCCAGTTCCCTTCCACACCTTCCACTACCCTTGGTGGTTGTCGCATGGTGTTGGCATCTCCAGTATGCCGGAATCTCTACTGAAACTGAATCTGCACCTTCACCAATGGGCTCTCCTGGCCTCTGGCAGTGCAAAGCCTCTGATTCTCTCCATGACCCCTTCACACCTTTAATAGCAGTGTCTACAGGAGACTCTTAACATTACCAAGTCCTGCTTCCACCTTGAGATGGAGGCTCAGGTTCCCTCTGGACCACAGCTTCTGCATGCTGACCTTGAAGAAATAGTTCCCAGAAGATTTTTCCACAATGATGGTGGTCTCTTGTTACTCACAGCTGGTTCTTCAGCCCCAGCCAACCAGAAACAGATTCTCAGTTCAAAATATCATACAAACAGTCTTGATAATCTTTGGTTCCCTTTAAACTTCACAAGCCACATCTATTTCTCTAAGCTCTTGGAACAACTCCTATGATTGAAACACTTTTCCACTCTAAAGCTCCCAAAACTTCCACAATCCTCCCAGACACATATGGTCAGGTCCATCGCAACAATACCTCACAATCCTGGTACCAATTTCTGTCTTAATAACCTTTCTATTGCTCTGATGAAAACACTGACCAACTTGGGAAGCAAAAGGTTTGGGTGGTTTGGCTTACAGCTCACAATCCATCATCAAGAGAAGCCAAGGCAGGAGCTTGGACAAGAACCTAAAGGAGGAGCACAGATGACGGAGAGATGTTGCTTACTGGCTTCCTTTTCTGGCCCCATGCACAGCCTGCTTTCTTTCTTTTGGCTTTTTGAGAAAGAGTCTCCCAATAGCCCAGTTGGCCTTGAACTCACTATGTAGACCAGGCTGGCCTTGAAGGCATAGAGATCTCCCTGCCTCTGCCTACTTACTGCTGGGATTAAAGGTGTGTACCACCATGCTAGGCTCAGCTTGCCTTCTTACACAGGACAATTTACCCAGGAGTTGCACCACCATAGTGGGCTGGCCCTCCCACATCACTCAAAAATGAAAAAAAAAAAAATGCCACACAGACATGGCCACAGGCTAATACCATGGAGGATATTCTACCCAGGTATAACAAATTGCCTATCAAAGCTATCTATCTATCTATCTATCTATCTATCTATCTATCTATCTATTTATCTATATATATATCATCTATCTATTACAAAATCTATTAGACATTTGGACATCAGTGAAGAAGAGCCTGAGCCTTCATAAGGCTCGTCGTAGTGCCTGTTCCCAACAGACTGCAAAATCTCATAACTCAAAAGTCATCAGAGTACAAAGAAGAGTCTTCCATAGATAAGACTATAATATTACCTGCATAACAAAGATTGATGAGCTCAAGACTATTTGTAGGAATGAAAATATATACAGCACCTAATAAAGGAAAAGAATGGCATCCAGCTAAATTATAAGATTTGCAAAGAAGCTAGAAGACACAACCTCAGTAAAAAGTATTGGTTTCAGGGCTTGCCAGAAACCAGGCAGCTCTTTGTGAGTTCTAGGCCAGCCTGGTCTACATAGAAAGTTCCAGGCCAGGGCTGGAGAGATAGCCTAGTAGTTAAGAGCACCGACGCTCTTGCAGAGGACCCGGGTTCGATCCCCAGCACCCACATGGCGGCTAAGAACCGTCTGTAACTCCAATTCCAGGAGAACTCCAGTTCCAGGGGAATCCGAGACCCTCTTCTGACCTCCGCAGCAATGGAGCATTGCACGACACGGGTGCACAGACCTGCATGCAGACAATACATTAGTACACATACAAAAATAAATAATAATAAAATAAATAAATAAATAAATAAATAAATAAATAAATAAAAGAAAGTTCCAGGCCAGCTGGGGCTACAGGGGAAACCCTGTCTCAAAAAGACAAATAAATAAATTAAATAAATAAATAAATAAAGTATTTGTTTCTTATTGCTTTTGTGATGATACCACAAACCCAGTGGATTAAATAAATTAGGGCTGGAAAGTGGTTCAGTGGGTAAACTTCTTACTGTGTAAGCATGAACGGATAAGGATCAAGGTTGAATCCCTAGCCACATATAAACACTGGGTGGGTATGACAGCCTCCGAAGGTGGAGATCCCAGAGCAAGCTGGTTAGTGAGACTAGCCACATCCAGAGCTCTAGGTTTGATTGAGCAGCCCAGCCCTGCTGCAATGAGGGTCATTCCCAACATCGGCCTAGGGGACACACAAATACACACATACACTCACACACACACACATGCACACACACACACACACACACACACACACACACACACACCTCTTCCCTAGCTGTTTTCTCCTAATTGAAACATTCCCTCTAGGAAGAAGGGACAATTTCATGAGACTCAGGAGGCATCCAAAAGGTCCTATGTCTGGTAAAGTGGAAATCTGGAAGATTCTCGAAGCCCCCTCCCAACTTGGTAAAGCAGTAAACAACTGCAGGAGGAGGAGACATGACCAGGAGACTGCAGAGAAGAGATTTCTTGGATTGCTGAACTCCCTGCTAATGGTGCAGAGAGCTCTGGGGAAGGGGGAGACACATAGCTTATTTGCCATTAGCCATGTTGGAGTGGATGTTTCGGTCATGCAGCTGCTTTTTTGAGTCATCCCTGATCCTATAAATAACCATCACCCATATTCCTGTTAGTTACCCCAGTAACAAATCCATTGGTTCATCAAGTTGGACAATCATTACTTTGGTTTGCCGTAGGTTCCCTTCCAAGGGTGGAGAGACATGTGTGTTTCCTCTTTCCAGGAAAAGTCTCTCACACAACAGTATGTGCACACACACACACACACACACACACACACACGAAAATGGGGGGAAAACCCTCAGATATTTTAGACAAGATCTCATTTATTTGAGGATGGCCTTGGACTTGATATGCACCTTCTGATCTTCCTGGCTTTACCTCCAAAATCCTGGGATTACAGGCATGTGCCACCATGCCCAGTTTATGCAGTGCTAAGATCTGAACCCCAGGCTTTTTGCTTCATGCCAAATGAGTCACATCTGTAGTCCCGCAAATTATTATTTTAGAGATTTTTGAAGTCAGAAGTCTACCCTGGTCATCAGGGCTGTAATCCCCAGAATGCTTTCTTTGTCAGTTTATAGAAGGCACCCACATTCTAAGATTCTGACCCCACACCTCTCTGATCTGTTTTCACTATAACATAGAAGGTCTTTTTCTCTCTCTTGCCTCCCCTCCCCCTTGAAGGACTCTGTTACAGAGCATTTACAGATGTCCCCATGTCAAGATCACTCAGTCACATATATAAACTCTCTTATTGGGGCTAGAGAGATTGCTCAGCAGTTAGAAACACTGACTGCTTTTGCAGAGCACCTGGTTAGGTTCCCAGAACCAATGTAGCAGCTAACAACCATCTGTAATTTCAGTTCCAGAGGATCTGACGCCCTCTTTTGGTATCTTTTTGGCATTGCACATACCTGGTGCACTTACACATGCAAGCAAAATATAAAATAAAAATAAGAAAAAAACTTTTTTTTTTGGTCTTTTTGGAGATCTCTGTAGCCCCAGCTGTCCTGGAACTCATTCTGTAGACCAGGCTGGCCTTGAACTCACAAAGATCCGCCTGCCTCTGCCTCCCAAGTCCTAGGATTAAAGGCGTGCGAAAAAAACTTTTTAATTTTTTATTTTTTATGTGTATGAGTGTACTGTCTGCATGTAGGTTGGTGCACCCATGTCGTGCAATGCCTCAGAGGTCAGAAGAGGGCGTTGGATTACCCTGGAACTGAAGGTAAAGACGGTTCTTAGCTGCCTTGTGGGTGCCGAGAATCGAACCCAGGTCCTCAGCAAGAGCAGTCAGCGCTCTTAACCGCTGAGCCATCTCTCCAGCCCCAAGTAAATTAAAAAAAATTTTTTTTTATTAATTTTATTTATTTCTGTATGTGTATGAATGTACTGTCTGCATGTAGGTTTGTGCCCTCGTGTTGTGCAATGCCGCGGAGGTCAGAAGAGGGTGTTGGATTCCCCTGGAACTGGAGTTCTCCTGGAATTGGAGTTACAGACGGTTCTCGGCCGCCATGTGGGTGCTGGGGATCGAACCCGGGTCCTCTGTAAGAGCGGTCGGCGCTCTTAACCGCTAGGCCATCTCTCCAGCCCCCCAAGTCAATTTTTTTAAAACCTCTTTTGTCATATGAGCTATTGAAGTGGCCACACTGACTCCACTGTTTTTCTAGCTGCCTTTCGCTCTCCCTGTTTCTGGCCAGCTGCCTCCCACCCCACCTGGCTGCATCCAGCCAGGCAGAACAGCCCCATGAACGCTGCACCTGCACTTTCAGGGAGTACATTGTTACTATAATACTGGGAAACTTACAACTAGCAGGGTAGAACTAACTGCCCAGCTGCACCTGAAGCTCCAGGAATCCCATTGTTTCTGAAATTCTGAGAAACTCGTTTTTCCTGAGTGAAACTTAGAAAATTTTTGTGAACTGAAAACTTCTTTGTTAACTGACCTGCCCCTGGTTTGTGTAACATGGTTATTGGCTTTGACGCCCTTGCATGATACAATAATGGCTTTAGGCTTTTTAAAGCCTACCCTTCCTCTCCTTGGAGTTTTTTTGGGTGTGAGTTTATTCTCAACCACCAGCTAATTAAAGGACTTAATTTTTACCATTACTATGTGGTGTTCCTCTGTGCCTCAAGGTATAACAACAGTATGTTTATAGGATAAAAGAACTTAAATGTGGGCATCTGAATAGTAATATTCTGTTTACTACAAGAAGAAAATTCAAGTAACTGACACTTAGAAATGGAAGACATAATGGACAAGAACAGAGACTGTGGTTTGTATGACTGTGTTTCATATATTCAGCAAATTAGAAGAAAGGGTGAACATATTCAGTAGGAAGTTGGAAAATGTTTCTTTTAAAAATCATCATACAGAAAAGTGGGTATATGGCTCAGTGGTCACGGAGTCTGGTGAAGACTTTCCCATGGAGTTCTCTCCAGCTGCCAAGCGCTTCCTTTGGTGAGTGGGAGTTGAGGGGACAGACATTTGTACACACTGCTCACCATTTTCATCTTCGTGTCCATGGTGCTGCTCGTCAAGGCCATAACCTGGATCCTGGTTTACAGGACAGACATTAAATAAAAGAGGCTAAAGGAGAAATGGAAAAAAGGAGTAATAATTGGAAAAGAAGAAGGAAACTATAACAGCGTCAGCTGGCTGACAACAGAAAAGAAAAATAGAGGGACAAGAAGGAAGCTGCAGGGAGAACTTGTCTCAAAAACAGCAAAAAAAAATTATAAATATACATATATTTATATATTCTTTTTTTTTTTTTTTTGTCTTTCGAGACAGGGTCTCTATGTAGCCAGCTGTCCCCTGGAACTCACTTGTAGACACGCTGGCCTTGAAACTCACAAAGATCCACCTGCCTCTGCCTCCAAGTGCTAGATTAAGCGTGCGTCACCACGCCTGGCTGATATATATGTATTCTAAAAAGCTGGATGCTTGCCTTGAATTCTGAGAGATCACATGCTTCTGCCTCCTGAGTGCGTGGGATCAACGGTTGTGTCACAAACCATGACAGCTATGGAGAATTTTTTTCCCTTTAGTCCCATTGTTGTCCTGGAATCGCTCTGTAGACCAGGCTGGCCCTCGCGCTCACAGAGATCCGCCCTGCCTCTGTTCCTCCCAAAGTGCTAAGATTAAAGCATGTGCCCACCAACACCTGGCCTTGTGAGATACATTTTTTTTTTTATTTTTTTTTTTTTCTTTTGTAATGTGTATAATGTACTGTCTGCACTGCAGGTTTGTGCACGCCATGTTGTGCAATGCCTTAGAAGCAGAAGAGGGTCTCAGAGTCCCCTCGGAATGGAGTTGGTTAAAGGCAGTTCTTAAGACAGTTTTAGCTGCCCTGTGGGTGTCTGGGATCGAACCCGTGTCATCTACAAGAGCAGTCGGCCAACTTTTAACGCTATGGCCATCTCTCAGCCCTAGAGACATTGTTTTTTTTTATGACTTTAATGGCTACTTTCTTATTTTGGCTTTTTTTTTGTTTGACGCTCGCATTATTATAATTTCATGTTACACTGAATTAATTTTTTAATTTATTATTTGTTTATTTTTAATGGATTCTCGATATTATAAGACACATAGAGTTGTTTTCAGATAACATTGATTTGCTCAAGTTTGCCATAACAATTAGGTAATTGGTGCATTTTTGCAAGTATCTATGTCCAACGTTGACAAAAATTTAAAACAACCCAAAGTTCCCTTAGTCCAGTTGGAGAGAAGCTTGTATGCACAGGCATGTTGATCAATTAGGAGTCCAGACTTATCTGCTGTAGTCTCATGATCTCACCACTATCTCTCCCAGCCCTTACAATCTACCACGACCCTCCTCTTCCCAATTTGTTCCCGGGCTTTGGGAAAGGGGCACAAGTGGGTGAGCAAAGAAACAGTCTACTTTCTTTGGAGTTGTCATTTTGGACTATAGTCTTGTTCAGGTTGTTTTTCCCCTTCATGGGTTGAAGCTTTTCAGTGATACCTTTTTAGTCATACTTAACAAAGCACAAGCAATTGGATGGACAGGCATGCTTAAGCTTAATGTTACTAATTATATGGCAAGCTAAGCTGTGAGCATAGACACAGATGCTTGGATAGTATGCTAATCCACAAACTGTGGTTTCTCGATAAAGGGGGATACAGTTCTTGTTGTGGCTTATAACATCCCTAACCACTAGAGGAATTAAGCTTTGTGGCATCCACTGTGAGTTATTCCTTCAAGGAAGAGAGCGTAATAGCCCATTAGATTTGGGATTAATGATATATATATACATACTATATATATTATATATGCGCACTTGGCTGCCACTGTTGCACAGTAATCTCTCCGGCTGTATGAGGTTGTAGCGGATACTGCGAGAGGAGTCTTGTTGTCTCAGGAGGAACAATATTTTCTGTGCTGTATGCTTTAGGGCCTTTGGTAATGCTCTCTGGGCATTTTCAGAGGTCAGTTGGTGCTAGCAAGTGACCGTCATTAAACATTTTTTCATGCTCACACCAGGTCTTCGACAACAGGGACTTACTGCCTTTCTCCGTGCATATATATCCACTTATAGGCAAACCGGCCTTATAATTGGGGCGGTGGGGGTTTGACATCCCCTAAACAACATATCCTAGGCAGAATTAATTTCATTGCTGATGTCAGGAGCTTTCCTGTAGGATATTTTTGCTTAATTACACAATTATAAAACCACTTTACTATTGTAGTATTTGGCTTTGAGATAGAGACTATTCTTTTTCACAGTTCCTATGCCTATCAGTCAATTAAAAAAGGTTATTATACCTAGTTTTATAGGAAATTACCACGAAACAATTGGCTCTTTCCATTTACAGTTAAGGAATGATTTTCATTACCATCATGTTTTTCTTTTTCCTATAAAGGGGAGAGGTAGGAAGGTTTCTCAGTATCTGGAAGGTAAACTTCATTAGGGCCCATTATAAACAGTTAACCCCAATAGTATTCAGAGAGATGCTCAGTGTCTGTGACTCAGGCAGTCTGAGGTTCTTCTTTCTTTAATATTCAGATGGGTCAGCCCCAAGAGACATTTTTAAAGATATAAATTGAACATCTGAGATGAGATCTGCAATGCATGAAATGAAAAATACACTTAATATTAATGAACAGGCATTGCAAGACATAATCGCTGTGATAGCAACCACCTGAAGTGGAACAGCAAAGTAACTGGGAAGCCGGGCATGGTGGTTCACATGTACGCGCACTCACAAACTCACATTCATGAGGGGGGGGAGGGCTCAAAACAAAGCCTACTATTGTTTTTTGGGGGGGTTTTTGGAGACAGGGTCTCCCTGTAGCCCCAGCTGTCCTGGAACTCACTCTGTAGACCAGGCTGGCCTTGAACTCACAGAGATCTGCTTGCCTCTGCCTCCTGAGTGCTATGATTAAAGGCGTGTGCTACCATGCCTGGCTTGAAAGTCTATTAACCGACTGCAGACATTAAAGAATCATTTCAGAGAAGGCCAAGCAGGGACTCAGAACTTTCATCCCTGACAGGGAAAGAAGCCTGCTCCAAGGTGTCATAGAAGACTGTACAAGGAGCTGGACTTCCACCCAACCTAGAAACAGTGAGGCTAGCCTGGTGTCAGGGCACGCCTAGTCGGGTAGTAGTCACCATGCAGCTGTAACATGCCCGGTATTCGGTCGGCATTGGAGTAGCAAGTATCCCCATAAGATTAACTGCTAAACACTATAAAATCTCTAGTATCTTTTTAAAATTATTTATTTATTATTCTTTATGTGTATGAGTATATTGTCTGCATGTAGGTTGGTGCACCCATGTCATGCAATGCCACGGAGGTCAGAAGAGGGCATCATATTCTCCTGGAAGTGGAGTTAAAGATGGTTCGTGTGGGTGCTGGGAATTGAACCCAGGTCCTCTGCAAGAGCAACTGGCGCTCTCAGCCACTGAACCATCTCTCCAGCCCCTAAACATGCTTTCTTTAGTGCTTTGGGCTGCCCTAGCATCTTACATTCCTTAATTTTTCTCTAAAACTTCCTTCTCTCCACCATGTGGCTGCCAGTCAGCCATGTGTCTGGCCTCCATGCAGGCTCTAAAGCTGCGTGGCCTCATGGCCTTTCCCCTTCTCCCCTCCATTCTCTTCCTCAGGGCAGCTGCTGAGATTCCCAGCTTGCCTCCTTGAAAATTTTTCTTCAAAATTCTAATAAAATTGTCTTAAAGCTTCCTTTGAGTCCATTCTTAAATTCTTTTATGAACGAGACTAAGAACCCTCTAGGCAACACTCTCTCCCTGGCTCACTGTGACAGTGGAACCCTTGTGGGAGCAGGAATGAAGGGCTTAGCTCCCAACAGCCAGGGTAATTCCAAGGAAAGCTGAGTGGACTGCTGGCTTTCCATGCCTGCCTGCTAGTGACAGGGGCTCCTTGTAACCCCAGCTGGCCTGAAGCCCACTATTTAGACCAGGGTGAACTTGAACTCATAGAAATCTGTTTGCCTCTGCCTCCCATGTGTTGGAATTAAAGGCATACACCATCTCATCTGGCTAAATAAAATATTTTTTAAATACTTAAATTCTGTGTCATTGGAGTCCAAAAAGGAGAAAGAAAAAGAAAGTGTGGCTGAAGAGCATGTGAAGAAGCAATGGCTGAAAACACCCCACATTTTGAACAGACAGAAGGCAACAGATGAAAGAAAGAAAACAAATTCCAAGGAGAACAAACTCCCAGGACACCATGACAGAGCACATATTAGTGCAATTCCTGAGGACAAAGATGTTGAAAGCAGTGGGAGAGAAATGAAATCTCTAACAACAAACAAAGAACAGAATATTGGTCGTTTTGAGGCTGGGTCTCCCTATAGTCCCAGCTGTCCTGGAACTCACTATGTAGACCAGGCTGGCCTTAAACGCACAAAGATCCACCTGCCTCTGTCTCCCGAGTGCTGGGACTAAAGGTGAGCACCACCATGTCTGGCAGGAAAATATATTTTTACATTCTCTACATTTATTTATTACACTTATTTGCTTTACATGTATGTATTGCCTTATACACCCTCCATTCCTTTTTTGTTTCCTTTTTTTTTTTTTTTTTTTTTTTAATTTCACTCACTTCTGTATGTGTATCAATGCACTGTCTGCATGCAGGTCTGTGCACCCGTGTCATGCAACGCCGCGGAGGTCAGAAGAGGGTCTCGGATTCCGCTGGAACTGGAGTTCTCCTGGAATTGGAGTCTCAGACGGCCGCCATGTGGGCGCTGGGGATCGAACCCGGGTCCTCTGCAAGAGCGGTCGGCGCTCCCAACCGCCAGGCCACCTCTCCAGCCCCTTTTATTTCCTTTTGACACAGGGTTTCTCTGTAGCCCCAGCGGGCCTGGAGCTCCCTATGTAGACCGGGCTGGCCTTGAACACACAGAGATCCACCTGCCTCTGCCTGGGACTAAAGCCAGTACCACCATGCCTGGCCCATTAGGTCCTCTTTATCTTTTAGTCTCTTTAGTCTCCTTGTTTCCCTCATTTGGTAACATACATTCTGATTGGGTATCTTGCTACCAAGTTGCAACAGTGTTTCTTATTAAGGACACATAGATACTGGTTATACAATGTTGCTTTTCCATTGTTCTGGGAGGAACTGGAGCTCAGGCAGAGTGGCCAGCAAGCCTGAGTTTCTCCACTTCTCAGAACTGGGGTACACATTCGGCTCTTCACATGGGATCCAAACTCAGGTTCTCATGTCTGTCCAGCAATCACTTTACCAACTGAGCCACCTCCCTAGACCTCTTACTGACTATGGAACCCTGGCTGTCATGGAACTCACTATGTAGACCAGGCTGGCCTTAAACTCACAAAGATCCACCTGCCTCCTCTGCCTCTGGGTGCTGGGAATAAAGGTGTGGACCACCATGCTTAGCCCTAAAAGATTTATTTGGGGAGAGGGTACTGGAGAGCTAGCTCAGTGGTTAAGAGCACTGGCTGCTCTCAGAGTTTGTTCCCAGCATTCACATAGCACTTAACAACCATCTGGAACTCCAGTTCCAGTGTATCCAACACCCTATTCTGACCTCTGCAGGCATTGTACAACACAGGTGCATTCACATACATGCAGGCAATACACTCATAAACATAAAATAATAATTTTTTAATGATTTTATTTTGGTCTTTTGTTTTGTTTTGTTTTGTCTTTGAGACAGGGTTTCGGGTAGCCTCAGCTGTCCATGAACTCACTATGTAGATCAGGCTGGCCTGAAGTCACAGAGATCTGCCTGCCTCTGCCTCCTGAGTGCTGGGACAAAAGGTGTGCAACATCAAACCCTGTTTTTATTTTATTTTTTTTAGTTATGTGTATGTTGGGGGCACGGTATGTGCAGGTGGCTGTGAACAATTTGACATCTTTCTTTTCTATTGTGTCCTTATTGCTTTAGCTAAGACACTGGTACTATATTATATGAAAGAGAGTTGGTGCCCTTCTCTCATTCCTGATTTTGGAAGAGATGTTTTCAGTTTTTCCCTATTTAGTACAATGGCAGCTCTAGGTTTAGAGTGTATAACCTTCCTTGTGTTGAAGTATATTCCTTCTACGTCTAGTTTCTTTGGGATTTTTAATCATGAAAAAACTTTGTTGAAGGTCTTTTCTATAGTTTTCAAGACAACAATGTCATTTCTGTCCTTCCAAATTCTCCTTATGTGCTATCTTGTGTTATTGATTTATGCATGTTGAACTTTCCTTGCATGCTTGCAACAAAACCAACTTGATCACAGACTTTTTTTTTTTTTTGAGACAGGGTCTCCCTGTAGCTCTGGCTGTCCTGGAACTCACTCTGTAGACCAGGCTGGCCTCGAACTCACAGAGATCCATCTGCCTCTGCCTCCTAAGTGCTAGGATTAAAGGTGTGTACCACCACACCCGGCTTTCACTCAGGATTGCTTTAGCTATTTGGGGTCTTTGTTTTTCCATATGAGTTTAAGGATTTTTTTTCCAAGTCTGTGGAGAAGCTCATGGAGATTTTGATTGGGATTGCATGTGGGTACTAGGAATCGAACCCAGGTCCTCTGCAAGAGCAATCGGCACTCTTAACTGCTGAGCCATCTCTCCAGCCCTTAAGATTTATTTTTAATTAGGGGGTGGAGGAAAGCATGTGGCCATGAGTGTGGGTACACATGTGTGTGTGCATGTGGCCATGAGTGTGGGTGCACATGTGTGTGTGTGCATGTGGCCATGAGTGTGGGTACACATGTGTGTGTGCATGTGGCCATGAGTGTGGGTGCTCATGTGTGTGTGCATGTGGTCATGAGTGTGGGTGCACATGTGTGTGTGCATGTGGCCATGAGTGTGGGTACACATGTGTATGTGCATGTGGTCATGAGTGTGGGTGCACATGTGTGTGTGCCATGTGCGTGTGCATGTGGTCATAAGTGTGGGTGCACATGTGTGTGTGCATGTGGTCATGATTGTGGGTGCACATGTGCGTGTGCATGTGGCCATGAGTGTGGGTGCACATGTGTGTGTGTGCATGTGGCCATGAGTGTGGGTGCACATGTGTGTGTGCATGTGGCCATGAGTGTGGGTACACATGTGTGTGTGCATGTGGTCATGAGTGTGGGTGCACATATGCACGTGCCATGTGTGTGTGCATGTGGCCATGAGTGTGGGTGCACATGTGTGTGTGCATGTGTTCATGAGTGTGGGTGCACATGTGCGTGTGCTTGTAGATGCTAGAGACTGATGTCACACATTTTCCTCAATTGTTCTCCACTTTATTTACTTTTAAATATTATGTATATTTTTAAAATTTTACATGTATGAGTGCATTGCCTTCATGCATGTATGTGCACCTATGGTTTGCAATGCCTACAGAGGTCAGAAGAGGGCAAGAGATCCCCTGGAACTGCAAGAGCAGCCAGTGCTCCCAACCACTGAGCCATCTCTCCAGCCTCAAGCTAAACTCTTGTATTAGGTACCTTTCTGCTGCTGTGACAATACACTATGACCAAGGCAACTGTAGAAGGAAGAGTGCTCCAGAGGGATAAGAGTTCATCATGGTGGAGAGGCCTGGCAGCAAGCAGCAGCCATGGTAGCAGGAGCAGAAGTTGAGACAGAGAGAGAGAGAGAGAGAGAGAGAGAGAGAGAGAGAGAGAGAGAGAGAGAAAGTAGGACCAAGCTATGAACTCTCAAAGCCTAGCCCAGTGCCCCACTTCCTCCAACAAGGCCACACCTCCTAACCCTTGCAAACAATGCTACCACTGGGGCCAAGTGTTCAAGTACATGAGCCTATGCAGGTTATTCCTCACTCCAGTCACCACATTCAGCCCTTGGCCCCCATACCCTCATGCCCGTATCATAATGCAAAATGCATTTAGTTTGGCCAGGGGTGGTAGTGCATACATTTAATCCCAGCACTTGGGAGGCAAAGACAGGTAGATCTCTGTAAAATCAAGACCAACCTGGTCTACATAGTGAGTTCCAGGCCAGCTGGGGATGCAGAGAGACCTTGTCTCATTTAGTTTAACTTAAATGGTTCTCATAGCTGGGTGTGGTGGCGCATGCCTTCATTCCCAGCACTTGAGCCTCCCAAGAGTCTTTGGACATTGAACTTTTTTTTTTTTTTTTGAAACAGGGTCTCCTTATAGCCCCAGCTGGCCTGGAACTTACTCTGTAGACCAGAGTGGCCTTGAATTCACAGAGATCTGCCTGCTTCTGTCTCCCCAGTGCTAAGATTAAAGGGGTGCACCACCACACCTGGCTTAAAGACGGCTATTGGCCTCCGTGTGGGTGCTGGGAATTGAACCCAGGTCCTCTGCAAGATCAGTTGGCACTCTTAACTGCTGAGCTATCTCTCTAGCCCCAGACATTGAACTTTTGAACAGTATTGAGACTGTTAAAAACTATGGGAAATTGTTTTGGGTTTTTTTTTTTTTTTATCTTTTTGAGACATGGTCTCCCTGTAGCCCCAGCTGGCCTTGAACTCACAGAGATCCACCTGCCTCTGCCTCTCAAGTGCAGGGATCAAAGGCATACACCACAACACCTGGTGGCTTCACTTTTACAGCTTCATGCAAAATGGCACCATGGCTTCCTTGCCTTTCAGGACCTTTTCATAGTGCCCTTGGGATTGGCACATATTGCCTCACCTCAGAAGCTCTCTGAAAACATGAGGAAGGCTGCAGACCCCTCAGTTTTGTATCTTTCACGCTTCTAAAGCTAAGTTTGACTGTCAGCTTGGGGTGGATTCCTTGAATCATATTTTCAGCAACTTTTGTATGCCGTTGTTTTCTAGGCCCAGAAAATTCCTTAGACCTTCCACTTTCACAAGTTAGAAGCTTGGCTAAGTGGGGATGTTTGCCCTGAGGGCACCCTTCTCATAGTTCTAGTATAGTTCCTCTCTTTTTTTTTTTTAGTCTTTTTGAGACAGGGTCTCCCTTTATTCCCAGCAGGCCTGGAGCTCCCTATGTACACCAGGCTGGCCTTGAACTCAGAGATCCACCTGCCTCTGCCTCCCGAGTGCTGGGATTGAAGGCATGCGCCACCATGCCCCAGCAGTTCCTCTCCTTAATGGTGCTAATATCCTTAGCAATTAAAGCCTCTTCCAGCATATGCCTTGGCTATGACACTTATCATCCCAGTGCCCTTTTTTCTACAAACTACATTTTGTATTTCTTTCTGTCCCACTTGCTCTTTGTCACTGTGGACCTGGATAAGCATCACCATTAATAACTATGCCACAGACCCAATGCTATGCCATCTTGAAATTTTCTCCACCAAAGAAATTAGCTTATTCCTTTTTAGTTTAGCCTCAGGCAAGTTCTTTTTTTAAATGTTTTTAAAATTTTTATTTACTTATTTTTTATGTGTATGAATGTACTGTCTGCATGTAGGTTTGTGCACCCATGTCGTGCAATGCCACAGAGGTCAGAAGAGGGTGTTGGATTCCCCTGGAACTGGAGTTCTCCTGGAATTGGAGTTACAGACGGTTCTCAGCCGCCATGTGGGTGCTGGGGATTGAACCCGGTTCCTCTGCAAGAGCAGTTGGTGCTCTTAACTGGTAGGCTATCTCTCCAGCCCCATAGCCTCAGGCAAGTTCTTAAGACAGGGCAGAAGGTAACCAGAGTCTTTGCCAAAACATCACATGAATTACCTTCAACCCAGTTATTTAAATGTTTCCCTCTCCCAAACATCTTGAGCTGGGCTGCTATTGGAATAGCTCATTAAGCTCTGCTGACAGCATTAAATTGCTTCTGTATTCCAAAGATTCAAAGTCTTCCACATTTCTCAAAAAAAAAAAAAAAANGCCTTCAAGGAAACGGAAAAGGAAAGGAAGGGGTGGAGATACTGATGTACTTATCATTCGCATGTTTCATATATATTATATTTATTAATATATATAATACTATTAATAATCTATCATATATAGTCACTTCTAGAGCATTGGCTAAGATCAGGTAACCAAATAAATAGATTATAGTATATAAATGTGTGTAATTACTTTTTAGTAATGAAGCTATTGCATCAGAGTTTACTGACAAACAGAAGTTTAGACTGCGTGCCTAGAATCAAGATTTGGAAAGAGGAAATTTATCAGTAATGAACAAAGTACTGTTTCTACTTACTTATAAGTAAGAAATGCTTATAAGATGTAGCCTAGCCTAGTGGATGTAAATGACTTATTTTTAAATATGTATTCTATGTAGCAATGTAAGCAAGATAAAAATAAAATGGGAAATGTTATTATTCATTTCTGTTAAATCAGTTCTATACTTTCTTCACATATTCTTGGGATTTTACCCTGTTTTGAGGGCGAATGGGAGTTGTCACAGCATTTCATTCTATATAATACATTATTATTCATGTCCTCTGAGGATTTTCTTGACTGTGACATTTTGTCAGATTGCAATTTTCTTTAGTGAGCTGAGCTTGACAGATAAAAATATAATAAAACAATGAATTTAGGGGCTGGGGAGGTTAGCCCTAGCGGGTAGGAGCACCGACTGCTCTTGCAGAGGAACCTGGGTTGATCCCCAGCACCCACATGTGGCTAAGAACCATCTGTAACTCCAATTCCAGGGAGAACTCCAGTTCCAGGGAATCGAGACCCTCTTCTGACCTCCGTGGTGTTGCCACGACATGGTGCACAGAACTACATGCAGACAGTACATTCATACACATACAAAAATAAAATTCAAAAAAAAAGCAATGAGATTTAAGCTGATATATCTAGAGCTATTTCACTACTGTGTGGAGAATCCCAGTCTTGATTCTAAGTTTATCTGTACTATCCTCTTCATAGCAGGAAATTTCATTCTCGTAATCAATTTCCTAATTGCTTGTGTTGTATAGCATTACACACATGTCGTAGTGTTAGAATTACTCATGGATATCTACATAGAGTAAAGAAATGTTATCAGCTAGAGAACAGTGGTCATATACTCTTTGTATTTAACCTTGTGGTTTAGATACCCTGCACGGACAGCTCTGCCAGGACCTTTCCTACACTCTCCATTGGGGACATTTTACAAAAAGGTAGACTTTCCCCTTATACTTTTCATTTCATCCTGGAATTATCTAAAAATTTAATCTGTTCTCCATTCTGGAAACTTAGGAGTTTTGAATACTACATAGTGCCATCCTTAAAGTGCAATACAGAATAGTTTCAGTAATAGTGAATTATTGTAATTCAGCTATTCATTTTTTGCACACCCATGAACTACAAGAAGAATGGCTGTTAGAGTGAACATAAGGTTCAGTGATCCATGTCTTTTCATAGATTGATAGCTTAATTTACTTTTATTGGTAAATTTAAAAATTTCTTGACTGTTGTGCTAAAATTAAATTTGTCTCGCATGTTGCACAAGGCATCTAAACTTGCTGTTTGATTTTGATGGTTAGTAAATTAAGTTTCAAAAAAACAAAAAAAAAAAAAAAAGCGGCGAATGGCGTGGCGCACGCCTTTCAATCCTAGCAACTCGGGAGGCAGAGGGCAGGCGGATCTCTTGTGAGTTCAGAGGTCAGCCTGTTCTACAGAGCGAGTCCGACAGCTTGGGGCTACAGGGAGACCCTTGTCTTGAAAAGACCAAAAAAAAAAAAAAAAAAAAAAAAAAAAAAAAGAAAATAAAAAAAAACCAGAATACTTGTTACAAATAATCACTTGAGAGTATTTATGTGAACAGTTTTCATACCCGGTGAGTAAATACTTACGAATGCAATTAATGCATCACATAGGATACCTAATCTCAGCTTTGTATGAAGTCCCCAAACTACATTGCAATATTTCCATACTGTTGACCCTTTTACATAGGTGACAGAGTTACTGCCTACTCCACAGGTTGACAGGTGTTTGCTTACCTGTTTGAGTCCTCTTTAGTATCTATTCAGACACAATGGCTTCTCATTGTTACATAATTATTCAGTAGCTCAAAGGAAAAGTAGTCAGTGTGTTCTTGCATCTTATTTGTGAGATGACCTTTCTGCCTAAGACATGTCCTTTTAAAATATTTATTTCCAAATAATGCTTAGGTAGTGTAAAAAACCGGAGAAAAATATACTAATTCAGAAATCCTACTGACAAATACAAATACACACACATGCAAAAATTAATATGCATGCAGCTGAAGGTTATATAACAATAACAATAAAACAACAACAACAGACCCAACAGTGCCAGGAGAAACCTCCATTTAAATTGTTGGTTCAGGAAGTCCAAGAGACTCCCCAAATAACACAGGCTATTGCCATAGCTCTTGATTACCCCCCAGAACTGGAAGGTAAGGCTGTATTGCTGAGCACATGGCATAATTTGGACATGGGACTTGGAGCAATTGAGCTGGAACTGACCTGGAACCTCCTCCCTGAAGATGAGCTCTCATTGTACAAGGAGGTATTATCCAAGCTGCAAAGCGGGAAACCAATCAATGGTCCTACCTAGTTGTACAGCCTAATAACACAATGACTGGCCCAGTAAACTACCTTTATGCTGCATTAGTGGCACTTTTTCCTTGAGGGTAATAAAAAACTGTCTAATTGTACATAAGTCCTGCTCAAAGGGAGAGAACTCACATGTGCTACTGTAAGCATAGCCAAATTCACATGGTTGGAGAAGCCGAGCTCCTAAAGAAAGCCTACCTCTATTACTTCTCTAGACCAATGTAATTTCTGACTGCATTCTCAATATGTAGCCTCTCCTATGATCCACTCATTCTAAAAGCTTCCTTTTATTAACAGATGGAGATTACTAGAGAGGTCTACAACTGGTCAAATGCAGAGAATATGTGTCTATGAGAAGTCCATCCCAGAGTGAAATATCTACCAACGCAACCACTACACCTAAGGCTCAGGTAACATTGCAGAGGAAAGGGAACAGAGAATATTAATGTCTATCTCAACTCTTTCCAGTGAAGCTTCCTCATGCAAAACATTGTGATTAACATAGAAAGCCACTATTGGGCAAATTGCAGAGAATTAGACTGCAGAACTATTGTTCTTTGGTAAGACACCTGTATCCAACTGTGCCATATCAGGCTTGGGGACCATTGCGGAAGAGGATGTGTTAAAACTGTAAGAGTAAAAAAATAAAATAAAATAAAACTGTTAGGGTCAGAGAAGGTGGATGACCACAAGGAAACTGTTTTCCAGGCTTCTGGTACCTTACTCATACAAACTTACAGCAATCTGAGTAGTATGCACAAGATGAACACAAAACTAAAACCAGACAACAAAAAGCATAGGACTGGGGAAATGGGGAAGAAGCCCCTTAGCTGAGGAACTATTGACAATGCATGAGATGACTGCCTCTGGGAAAGGGAGAGTTGGTTTTCTTTAAGGGAGTAAAATAGGTCAACGCGGCTCCAATGGATGGACTCACAGCAAGGCACATTCAGGAACACAGACTTGACTTGGTAAGACTTAGCATATGTGACAAAATGAATGAAGCCAGTTGGGAGGAGTTATGAAAGTGTGTGGCTAGGAGAGGTGTCTAAACATGATCAAAATGAAATTTGTAAACATTCAATAAAAAATAGACAATATATTCTTGGCCTTATTTTTTGCATATAATTCCAACTCACATCATTTATCATATACCTTTATTTTCTCGAGATTCAGCTTATTTTTACATTCTCCTAACACTGTGTATTCTGTAGTACAGAAGTCTGATACACCAAAAAGACATTTATGCCCCTATTATCCATAGTGCCTTTCATGTTTTACATAAACCTATTAGTAAATGGGCATTCTCGTGCAAATTTTCTTTTTACATCTAGAAGTTTTCTATTTTTGCATTTTGTGTATTTATTTTATTGCTACATTCCAGCTATTTTGTGAAAAGTATAGATTGTCTAAGTCCATTTACACATTTTTTTCTTGTCGATGTCTAATTTTCCATTTGCTGCCAACACTTTTCTTTCTTTAATTGACTTTGTCACAGATCAATGATTTTTGGTGTGATTCTATTTCTAAGAGCTTAGTTCTAGTTCATAGATTTATGTGTTTTTTTCTTTTATCAAAAGTGTTATGTATTCAATCCTGTAGCTTCATGATAAGTCTGAAAGAATTGAATTGCAACATGACTCTTCTCCAGTATTTTGTGGTTATTTCAGGAGGCTTATCATCCCATATGAACTTTAAAACTAATTTCCAGAGGCACATGGATCTCTGTGAGTACGAGGCCAGCCTGGTCTACAGAGTGAGTTCCAGGACAGCCAGAGCTACAGGGACACCCTGTCTCAACAAAACAAAAGAAAAAAAAAAAAAAAAAAAAAAAAAAACTAATTTCCCAATATTTATAAAATACCAAGCTAGGCTTGGTGGCACACATTTTTAATCCCAGTAATTATGAGGCAGAGGCAGGCAGGTCTCTGTGAGACTGAGTCTCATATTGATCTACATAGCAAGTTCTAGACTATCAGCTGTGGGTATACAGACACCTTGCCAAAAAAAGAAAAAAAGAAAAAGAAAACAAAAAACCCTTACTGGAACTGGAGGGACTGTGGGAATTTTATAAATGTATGGAATCTCTTTGTGGAGAAAACAATTTTGATATCTTATTAATGTTTAATCTTTCATTGCATGATTATTATCTCATCAGTACTTTTATAATATTTAATGTTAGTTTTCAGATGTATAGTTGAGTATATCATTTGTTAATTTGATGTTAGTGCAAATTACAGTGTGTTTTTTTCAAATTACACGTGTTCATTATTGGTATACATAAAAAATAAATTCTGCATATTATCTTTGTATCTTTCTGCCCCATATGACCAACTATTGATTACATTATATTCTATTTTATTGATTCTTTGGCTTTATCTTCATACACAATTGTACATCTCATTTCCCTGTTGTCTAGTTGTCTCAGCTTGTTTTTTCTCACTATGAGCTTTAATCTCCATGCAGATTTCCTTAGGTTTTTGCTCCGTGTTGTTGTTTTGTTTTGTGAGATAGCAGCTCACTTTCTAGTCTAAGCTGGACTAGAATTCATTATGTGGTCCAGGCTGTCTTCAAACTTGTTACAGTCCTCCTGTCTAGGCCTCTCACAGGGATGGGATTAGTGTGAGTATTCTGTCTGGCTGAGATTTTTCAATGAGTGTGAGCAGGGTATCCTTGCCTTGTTGCTGATTCAGGCGGAAGTATCTAATTTGTTGCCACTTGATGTAACTTCAGCAGTAGATTTTCTTTGATATATGTTCCTTTCTACCAAGTTGATGAAATTCCTCTTCTATTTCTACTTAGCTGAAACAATCAACATAAATTAGAGTTGCTTTTTGTCAAATGACTATTAAAAATCTGATCGGTTAAGCATGTGATATTTATTTTATAATCTATAATGCTAGTTTATAATTTTTCAATGTTGAACCATTCAAGAATCCCTGCCATAATTCCAAGTAGCACATGATATATACTTCTATCCATAAACTGATGAATTTAATTTGATAATTTTTTGAACTTTTGCATCTATTTTTATGAGCTATAAGGATTTAAGGCTTTTTCCTAATAATTTCCCTTTCTAGTTTTGGTATCAGTTTAGCACAGTCATCATAGATTGAAAGGGGAAATCTTATTCTACTGAAGAGGTTGTGAACTGATATTTCCTCCTTATATGGTTGGAAAATTCTTTTTCTTTTTCTTTCTTTCTGTTTTTTTTTTTTTTTTTTAAACAGAGTTTCCCTATAGCTCTGCCTGTCCTGGAACTCACTCTGTTGACCAGGCTGGCTTTGAACTCACAGATCTGCCTGCCTCTGCCTCCCGAGTGCCAGGATTAAAGACATGCACCGCCATGCCCATGCCCGGCCTGGAACAATTCTTTGAATTCAACATGGCCTGGATGGTGATGCTTTCAAAAATATTGATAGTGCTAAATATAAATTCAGTTTACATTGACCATGGATTTCTATTTGTGTGAGTAGTTTATAATATTTTATGATTGTCCTTTGAGTTTAGGACACACCTGGCCCGACAGAGTAAGATAAGAAACATTCTCTCCCTGTTGTCACCAATTCCTACTCCCCATCCTCCCCCTCCCTCTCCTCTTCTTCATGCTCCTCCTCCTCCTACTCCTTTTCCTCCTCATTCTTTTTCTCCTCTTCCTCCTCATTTTTTTTTCTGTAAAATCAGATTATGAATGATCACGTTGGATCTTCTTAATCATTGATAGAATTTACTATTAGAATGATTGAACTATTCAGAGCATGATTTTTGTTGTTGTTTTGATGGTGGTTGTGTGTGTTTGTGAAAATATTTTGATAACTAGATTGAAACTCTCCACTTATTGAAGGACTGTTCAGTTTTTCTGTTTCTTCTTGAATCAATTTCAGTGTTTTCCATCTTCAGTGTAACTAGTCCATTTGATAGAACATATCTAAATTGATGATATGCAACTACTTAAAATGATGTTGCTGGTGAAATTCGCATGTTTTTCCTTGTTCAGTTTGGTTAAGATCGCTTCCCTTTTTTAAAAATTGTTTATTGTGTATATTATTTTACATGACACTTTGTCTTACAAGTATATTTCGTGTATTGAGCATTTTCCCCATGGACCATTTCTCCACTCTCCCTCTCCTCACTGATTCCTTTAACTCTCTGAAACAGTTTTGCATCTCATTTATAGATACATTTATGTATGCATGTTAAATCTGAAAATCAGAAATGGAAGAAACATACAATATTTGCCTTTCTGTGACTAGCTTAATTTGCTTAATATGATTACCTCTACTTTGCTCCATTTTCCTGCAAATGATATAACTTCATTTTATGACTGAAAAGTGACATTGACTATATATAAGATTTTTTTTTTCTTTTTACATTCCACTGTTGTCAGATTCTTAGATTGATTCCACCTCTTAGCTATTGTAATTAGTGCTTCAAGCAACTCTGGAACATATTGGCTTGGCATACTTGAGGTTAGAACTCAGGTCTTCTGTTGCTGTGTCATATTGTAGATCTAGTTTTAGTTTTGTTTTTTTTTTTTTTTTTTTAAAGAACCTCTATACTGATTTACAAAGTGGGCAAAACTATTTATAGGCCTACCATCAGAGATGAGGGTTTTTTGTTTTTGTTTTTGTTTTGTTTTGGTTTTGGTACACAGCCTAACTAGTATTTATTATTTGTTTACCTGAGGACTTCCATCTGTTTGAGATGAAAAGAAATCTGGTGGTAGTTTAAATTTGCATTTCTCTATGGTTATATATCCTTGAACATCTTTTCATGCTTATTGGCCATTTGTCTTTCATCTTTTGAGACCTGTAGTCTCATTTTATTAGCCCAATTAAGATTGGTCTATTTAATTTCTCCTTTTTTTTCTTAGTACCTTGTAGATCTAGATTTTCAATGTCTGTTAGGTATAGTATTGGTAAAGAATTCCTCCCTGTTCTTTAGGCTGTGTATTCACTAGATTAATCACTTCCTTTGCTGTGCAGATGCTTTTTAATTTATTGCAGTTTTATTTGTCAGTTTTTATCCCTAACTCCAGAGTAACTGCAATGATTTCAGAAAGTTCTTGATGATTCCTATATCCTCAAGGATTTTTTTCCTATTTTTTCCTATTAAATTTCAGAGTTTGAGTATTTGATGATAGTTTTTTTTATTTTTATTGAAGTTTTGTGCATTTCATGTATCATTTCTCAGTCCAATTTAAACTCATTCCACTTTCCATGCCCCCCCATTCAAGTTCATGCATTCTGCCATATGTGCCTGTATCTTTTTGGTCTTTTTAAAGTTTTTCAAAGCAGAGGATTATTGTTTTGGGGAGAGCTTTATTGTTTAGTCAGTCTTTTTTCCCAGTTATTTTGTTGTTATTCCCCCAATTTGTTTGCTAACCATGCAAACACACACACACACAGCACACCACACACACACACACATATATATAATATATATAATATATATAATATATATAATGTCACACCTATACATAAAATTTTGTCATCTGAAAATTACAGTCCATATCTATATTCAGGATTCATAATTTCCCTTTTAATTTTATATTACTTTATATGCTATATACCCTCCTTCCATTATACCAAGATTACAAACTCTAAAAATAAGTAGTAGATTAATCTAGAGCTTGTTAATGCATTCACAGTATAGGAGCACAGTTGCTTTCAGCTAAAGAGGAATATAACATTAACGTTGCTCAGTTGGTCGTGCAACTAGGTACTTGGTGATATCATCCACAAATGAGAGATAACATTTGTTTGTTTTTATGGGACTCTGTTATTTCACTTAGCATAATATCTTCTAGTTCCATCCATTTACCTGCAAAGTTTATGATGTCATCTTTCTTTACCACTGCATAGAACTCCATTGTGTAGATATACCACATTTTCTTTATCCACTTCATCAGTTAAGGGGCTTTTGGGTTGGTTCCAAGCTCTTCACTACTATGAAGAGAGCTGCAATAAACATGGCCGTGCATGGATCTCTGTGGTAGGATGAGTCTTGTTATATACCTAGGAGTGGTATGACTGGGTCAGGTGGTAGGCTCATTTTGAGTCTTTTAAGGGTTCTGCACACTGCTTTCCACAGTGGCTGTATGAATTTACATTCCCACCAGCAGTGGATGAGTGTTCCCCTTTCCCCACAAAGTCTCTCATCCCATCTTTACTTCCTCACTTGTGAAGTCTCTATTCAGCTCTTTACTCCATCTTTTGAGTGAGTCATTTGTTTTCTTCTTTGTTTTTTGAGCAGTTTATATATTCTGGAAGTTAATGCTCTATTGACAGAGCATTAACATGATAGTTCTTAATTCACCTGGAATTCATTTTAATATAGTGTCAGAGACAGGGTTCAATCTCCATTCTAAACATGGGTGGTGAGTTTTCAGGGCTCTTTTTGTCTTTTCCACAATATGTACTTTTGAAATCTATCAATAACCATTTGGATATACCTGTATGATTTTAATTCAAATTTCTCTATTTAATTCCACTGATCTACATGTCCATTTCAGTGCCAATATTAGGCCACTTTGGTTATTATGGTTCTGTATTCTAACTTGAAATTATTCTTTCAATCAAGACTACTTTCAGTGTTTGGGATCTTTTGTGCTTCCATGTGAAATTTAGGATTGATTTTACTATTTTTGTGGAGATTAGAATTTTGTTTTTCCATAAGGATTACATTGAATCTGAAAATTGCTTTTGGTGGGATAGCCATTTTAACAAAATTGATTCTTCCAAACCATGAGCAATTGTAAATGGAATCGTTTCTATGATTCTTTTCTAAACAAGTTTGTTACTGGTATATATGAAAGTGATTGGTGTTCATTTTATCCTGACACTTTGCTGACAGTGTTCATCAAATCTATGGGATTTTTGAAGAAGTCTTCAGTGTATTTTTCATTTATAGAATCATTATCAGCAAACAAGCATATCTCGTCTTCTTTTCCTTTGTGCATCTTTTTTGTTTCCTTCTCTTGTCTTGTTCCTCTAGGTAAGACTTTAAGCACTGTATTAAACAAGAGTGGAAAGCGGAAACCTTTGTTTTCTTCATTATTTTAGCTGAACTACTTTGAGAATTCACCACTTCCCATGATGCTTTGTGTATTGTCTGTTGTCTGTCACTTGTTTACACAACTGGATGATTCTGGCTTCACAAAAAAGTGTGCTAACATCATTTCCTTTTCTATTGTACAGAATAGTTTGAGAACTGTTGATCTTCTTTTATCCTCTGATAATATTTATTAGTAAATCCAAAAGGTCCAGACAGTTTTTGACTGGAGATGTTTTAACTAGTACTTCAATCTTGTTGCTTATAGATAAATTAAATTGTTTGTCATACCTCACATACATCTTAAAATCCATATATTTCTTACAGAATATATTTTAAGGTGTGTCCAAACCATTTTCTAAATTTCACTGATATCTGTTGTAATGTCTCTGTTTGTCCTTAATTTTATTACTTTGTCTTTTTGTTGTTTCAGGTAGTGGCTTGTCTATTTAACTTTTCTCAAAGAGTTGAAACAAATCTTGCTTTAATTGAATTTTTACATTTTGTTTTTTATTTTTATTCTATAACTTCTGCCTGAATATTCATTTTTTCTTTATATTTTCTTATTTTGAGTTTGGCTTGTGCTTGTATTTACCAAAGCTGAACACTGTAATTTGAGAAAAACACAGTATAATTTACTCTAATATCAAATTAACAAATGATACACTGAACTATAAATCTGAAAATTAACATTAAAAATTTTTAACTACTGATGATACATAGTCATGTATTGAAGGAATAAATATTGATAAGATATCAAATTTTCTTTTTTCACAAACTGATTCTACCCTCCCTCTTATTCCTCACCTGTCCCCAACACCACTATTCCTCTACAAATTCATGTGCTTTCTTTTCTCCCAAGGCTCAGAGATCATTGTGGAAGAGAGGGTGGGACTATTGAGAGTTAGAGACTGTGGGTTATTACAGTCAAACTGTGGTTCTGGAACACAGCAGGACAGTTGGTAATGTTGGCTGTGGCTGCATGCACAATTCTTGGTCTTTGGGTTTATAATTTAGGCACTGGAAGCCAGAAGCTTACCTGTTTCATGACATCTTATAGGTCTTGGTATATTGTGTTTGCATTTTCATTGTACTCTAGGACAATTTTAAATTTCTTCAATGGCCCATTTATCATTCAATTGCGTCCTCAATATATACATGTATAAGTTTGCTCATTCTTTGGTTGTTGATTTCCAATTTTATTCCATTTAAGTCAGATAGAAGAGAACACTATAAATTATTTACAGTTTCTCACAGTGTTGCTGTATTTCTGTCCCTCGTGTATTAAGCTACCTTTTTACAGCTTATTTTTTCTTGTTGCCACATTATTATTCTCTTTGTTCTGAAGATATCCTTTAAGTAATTTCTGTGGGTTGACGTAGTGATCATGACTTCCTTTAGCCTGTTTTTTTAATGAAACAATTTTTTCTCCTTCAATTATGACAGGTAGTCTTGTATATATAGAAAATTATGTCCTAAGCTTTTACCAGGACATAATCTTGATGGTAATGAAACCATTCCCTAACTGTAAATTAGAGCCAATTGTTACAGTGGCAATTTCCTATAAAACAGGCATAACTACCCTTTTTTAATTGACTGATAGGCATAGGAACTGTGAAAGGATAATTCTCTATCTAGAGCCAAATTCAATAGTAAAGTGTTTATAAGCTATGTAATTAAGCAAAATAATATTACTCCGGAAGGAAAAGCTCTGACATCAGCAATGAATTATTCTGCCTAGGAGGTGTTGGCTAGGGGATTCAAACCCGCCCCCCAAAAATATAAAGGCCTTTTGCCTATAAGTGGGATATATGCAAGGAGAAAGGCAGTAACTCCCTGTTGTCGAAGACCTGGTGTGAGCATGAAAAAATGTTATGAGACTTCACTTGCTAGTATACAACTGGCCTCTGAAAGCCAGAGAGCTATTACCAAAGGCCACTAAAGAATACAGCAAAATATTGGTCTCCCGTGAGACAAGCAAAGACTCCTCCATCAGTATCAGACTACACCTCAACAGCCTGGAGATACTGTGCAAACAGTGGCAGCCAAAGTATTCTATCTATCTATCTATCTATCTATCTATCTATCTATCTATCCCAAATCTAATTGGCTATTAGCTCTCTCCTTGGAGGGAATAACTCACAGTGGATGCCACAAGCTTATGTCCTCTAGTGGTTAGGAGATGTTATAACGCCAAATAAGAACTTTCACCCTTTATAGGAAACCACAGTTTGCGGATTAGCATACCATCCAAGCATCTGTGTCTATGCTCACAGCTTAGCTTGATGTAATAATTAGTACTGCTTAAATGCCTGTACATCCAATTGCTTGTGTTTTGTTAACAGACTAGAGTCCAAAATGACAACTCCAAAGAAAATAGACTGCTTTCTTCTTACCCACTTGTGCCCCTTTCCCAAAGCCCAGGGAACAAATTGCAGAAGAGGAGGCATAGTAGATTGTAAGGGCTGCGGAGATATAGGGGTGAATCATGAGACTACAGGAATATAGTCTGGATTCCTAATTGATCAACATGCCTGTTCATACAAGCTTCTCCAACTGGACTATGGGAACCTTGGATTGTTCAAAATTTGGACATAGATACCTGCAAAATGCACCAATTACCTAATCGTATGGCAAACTGAGTAACATCAATGTTATCTGAAAACAACTGTTACTATATTGTAGAATCCCTAAAAAAAAAAAAACAAAAAGTAAAAAAATAAAAAAATAAAAAATAAAAATATTGATAACTAAAAAAGAAATAAAGACTTAGTGCCCCCCCAAAAAAGAAGATTATGTTGGGTTTGTTGTCATTTAGAATGTGAAATACCTCATTTCACTATGTCTTGACTTTTCAAGTTAATATTGGAAATCTTCAATTGTTCTGATTGAGCAACATTTGTATGTGACTTGTAATTTTTCCCATATATCTCAAAATGCTTCATTTGTTCTCTTTGGTTAATGTTTTGGGTAAAATATGACATAGGAAATCTGTTTGTGTATGTTTGTTCTAAATACCCCCAGTTATAGATAGACTCCTTCCTTAACTACAATTTTTCTGCTATGAGTGTTTAGCTTATTTTCTATGTCTTTAATCATGGTAATCTTTTCTTTTTCCTATGCTGAAAATTGATTGATTTGGACTTCTCATAGTAAAATTCATCTTGGAATTTAATTAGTAATTTTTATTGATTTATCCTTCTGATAATTTTCATCTGATGCACTAATTCTTGTATCTGTTCTTCGGTCACTGATTTCTGCCCTCCACTTGATCTATTCAATCGAAGAAGATTTACATAGAGCTTTTAACTTAGCTTTTTGAATTTTTCATTTATAGTATTAATTTTGTTGTTTTGTTGTTCAGTTGTTTTATGTTGCTTGGTTTGCTTTTAAGGATTCCTCTCTTTTACTGAATTTCACGTTAGTATCCTCTCTTGACTCCCCTATTTCATTCAGCTGTTTGTTTCCTCTTGGACTACATTCAAGAATCTGTGTCCTCTTTGATTCCTTTAAATATAATTTATAATCATCATTTAGTATTCTTTGTCTGGCTTTTCACGTAATTCACCTTCATAAAAGGACATTACAATGGGATCAGTAATTTGGGGAAGAGTCATACTGCTGGTTTTATATTTCTTGTGTTTTTCATTATGATTTGCACATTCAGTGCGAAACAATCAGATGAGTTATTTTAATATCCTTATTCTTTCAGTAAAAGCATTGGCAATGTTAAAGAGGGAGTAGATTGGAATATGTTTGCAGCATGAATTTTCTCTGCTAGAGTAATGTTTGAGGCACCAGGTTTAATTTTCGATAATCTCCTGAAAGTAGACAAGGTTCTGCATAAACACTAGCTATCAAAGCATAGTCCCACACTGAGCACACAGTAATAGTCAAACAACAAACAATCACCCCATAACCTCCCATCATTTTTGGAAGTGAAGGAAAACTGAGAATATGATGTCCTATTGTAAATAGTGTGTGTGTGAGTTGAAAGGAAAAAAATAATAAAAGCAGAGTGAAACCAAAGATTTGCATTATATTGGTAAAAAAAATTAGATGAGGGCCAAATAAATAGAAGAATAAAGCAATATGTGCCAGGGCAGGTGAGGCAGAGAGACTAAAGGGAGCTATGTAAGGAAGGGCAGCACCACAGTATAAGAGCTCTGTGTCTCAGGAGACTGTGCAGCATAGAGTCCACAAGCCAGGCTAGCCTATGTTATTTGTGGAAAACTAGCAAAGGGAAAATGTGAAGAGGAAAGAACAGAGAAAAAGGAGAGAGAGAGAAAGAGAGAGAGAGAGAGAGAGAGAGAGAGAGAGAGAGAGAGAGAGAGAGATGGGAGGACAGAATGGAACAGGACTTGGAACAGGACTTGCATGGGGTTCTAGAATCTGAATGCAGTCTCAGGCTGTTATACTCTTGGTGTTCCTCATTCTCCATCCCAGAGGCCGGTCCCAGCCTGGGTTTGAATGAGAGTGTTCCCTGTAAGCTCCAAGTATTTGATTACTCGGTCTCAGTTTGTGGTGCTATTTAGGGAGGGTCTTGGAACTTTAGGCAGTAAGGTATACCAGAGGAAACATGTCACTGGTCTGGCTGTGAACACTCTTAACCCCTGCTAGATCTCCAGTCTTTCTGCTTCCTGTGCCTGCTTGAAGACAGGATCAATCCGATTTCTGCTTCTGCCACCTCTGCTACCAGGCCTTGAACTCACAGAGATCTGCCTGCCTCTGCCTCCTGAGTGCTAGGATTAAAGGTGTGTGCTACCACACCCAGCTTAATTTTATTTTTGATACACATTTGCTGCTATGTTGTATTTGCTAGTCTCAAATCCCTGGCATCAAGTGACCAACCTGCTCCATTTGTTGGGGTATTTGGTCCTATAGGCATGTGCCACCATGCCTGCTTAGAGATCATTATTTTATATTGGGTGCATTGTGCATTTCTGTAAGTGACTACTATCTTAGTTTATGGATCTACTATGTTTCTTTCTTCTCTTTGTCAGACTATAGACATAAAGCTGTTTCTTCTATATTGTTTTGATTGCCACTATAGATATTCAGGAATAAGTTTTGAGTTCATATTATGAGAAATTTTAGGCATAATTATGTGTATGGCACTGGAAGTTTGCCACAAGGCTTACTAAATAAAATATAAATAACTTTATAGTTGCTAGACAGAATTCTAATAAATTTCATATGCTGTGAACTCATAAAATGGACTTACATCATGATAAAATCTATAAAAGACACTATTTTCCACCAAAATTGTACTTACAGCTCAGCAGATTTGTTACTAAAATGATCATCAATAAAAGATACTAACCCTCACTTTCTTGAAATCCAGAAAATAAAATGACTTCCATTTATGTAGTAGAAAAAATTCAATTTATTAATTGTTAATTTTCCCAAGTGAGACTCTCAAAAAAGTTGTTAAAATGAAAACCTTCTGGTGACCCACGGCTGATGCCACAAGCTTACATCCTCTAATGGTTAAGAGATGTTATAAGCCACAGTAAGACCCTGTCATATTTAACAGAAAAAAAAATGTAATTCATGGATTAACATACCATCCAAAAATCTGTGTCATACCAAAGTAACCATACCATAACAATTAGGTACTTTTAACATACCTACATATCTAACTTGCTTGTGCTTCATTAGTAGGATTGAAAGGTTATTCCTGGACAAACTGTTCAGCCCATGAAGGGAAAGCAGCCAGGAATTGACCAGATTCCAAAACAACAAAACAGCATCAGAGAGTTTATGTTTGTTTCTCTTCCACCTTGTGCCCCTTTTTCAAGCCATAGGGAAACAATCTGCGGAAGAGGGCAGCATGGTGGAATGTAAGGAGCTGCGACTGCGGGTGAAGATGAAAACTACAGAATATAGACTGGAACCGTTGATTCAACTTGATTGAAACATACAAGCCCCCCCACTGGATGTAGGGACCCTGGGCTTGCCGCGTTGTGGTTGTGGCACAACTGCTTGCAAACTGGTTTTACATGAAGGATGCTGTCTCATAAAATTACTCACTTCTTGTTAAAAAAGTAAAAAAAAACTGGAGTGAGGACAGGATCGTTATGGCTAGAATGCATGATTGGGATGGGGTGGGGCTGGAGTGGGGTGGGAGGAAAGGGAAATATGCTGAACTAATGGAAAATGATTGTATGAATACACAAAGCATCAATAAACAAAATGAAAACTCTGAGGGGACTGGCGATGTGTTTCAGCCAGTTAAAGCACCAACTGCTCTTTGCAGAGACCGCGGTTCGCCCCTATCCCAGCACCCACATGGCGGTGAGAACAGTCTTTAACTCCAGTTCCAGAGGAATCTGACAGGTCTTCTGAGCTCCGCTGCATTGCACAACAGGTAGCACCAGACTCATCAGAGTACACTCATACACATAAAAAGTAATAAATTTTAAAAAATGAAAACCTTCTATGTAAAAAACCAAGCCTTGGCTAATACTGACTAATATTGAATTGTTGTACCTTATTTAATACCATAAAACTATAAAATACATTATTCTTTTTTTTTTTTTTCTTTTTTTTTCCTTTTTTTGTCCTTGCAAGACAGGGTCTCCTGTAGTCCCAGCTTCCTGGAGCTCCCTCTGTAGACCAGGCTGGCCTGAACTCCCAAAGATCACCTGCCTCTTGCCTCCTGAGTGCTCGGATAAAGGCGTGGTCCCACAACGCCCGGCAAAATACATTATTCTTATATGACCTAGATGGCAAAAAATCCTGTCATTATATTTGGACTTCAAAGATGTTGTAGCATTAACAAACACCGGTCAGCATTCATAATCATTTTCTGTGTTGCTGCTTTTGTAACATACATTGATATCTTTTCTTTTCTCCATAAGGCCACCACCAGATAAACATCTACTGAACAACACTGCTTCAGCCACAGGAGTTACAATCATGCCCTACAGAGTGAGAGGTTCATGAACATTGATTTTTCCTTGGATAGCCCTGGAACTCCCAAATTACAAGACATCTAAAGGATCAATGTCAAAATCACCACATACTGTAATGTTGTAACTTCATTCTGTAGGAACGACTCTATTAGCACACACGTGAACAAGCAAAATTTCTTGCATAGAAACATGGAATGATTTTTCCATGAAGGTGTAAGTTCTGTAACCAAAAACCAAGAAAACACTGATGAAATTCAAAAACAACAACAAATAAACAAAAACAAAAAAATACATAACCCTTGTCCTTAAGTTAGAAGAATTAATAATATAAAAATGTTAGTAATAAGTAAAGTACTAATATCAATACAATCTCCTATTGAATTCCAATGGCATTTTCACAGAAAACTTTTGACTTGACTTGTTAGGTCTTATAACAAGTGACAGAATGCATAATCCACTGGGGGTAGGCGGGTTCCGATGGGGAAGGGAGTATAAAGGCAATGAAGATGTTCTGGGCTGGAGAGATGGCCTAGCGGTTAAGAGACACCGACCTGCTCTTACAGAGGACCGGGTTCGGATCCCCCAGCACCCACATGGGGCCGAGACGCTCCAAAACTCCAATTCCAGGAGACACTCCAGTTCCAGGGATATGACACCTCTTCTGACCTCACAGCGCTTGCCACGACACGGGTGCAACAACTGCATGCAGACCAGTACATCATACACATACAGAATAAATTAAAGGGCTGGGAGAGTAGCCTAGGGTTGGTTCAGACCGCCGCTCTTACAGAGGACCCGGGTTCGATCCCCAGCACCCACATGGCGGCTGAGAACCGTCTGAAACTCCAATTCCAGGAGAACTCCAGTTCCAGGGGAATCCGAGACCCTCTTCTGAACTCCGCGGCGTTGCACGACACGGGTGCACAGACTTGCATGCAGACAGTACATTCATACACACACAGAAATAAATAAAATTAAAAAAAAAAAAGAAATAAATTAAAAATTAAAAAAAAAGAAATACGCAAAAATTCAATAAAAGTTTTCCAATAAAAGCAATCTAAAACTCATATGGTACAAGGGGAAGACATGCATATATAATTCATTCTTTTATTTTCTACCATCTGAATGAGAAGCAGAGGTAGGGGTACGAGGGGTATTTGTATCTGATCTTGCTGGAACACTGGTTACTTTACCCATGTGCTCTTCCCTTTTTGATATTACAGAATTTAGGATATTATATTATAGCATTTAGCAATTTAAAAATGCATGATTGTATTATATCTGCTATGTGATTATTTCACAATCTATGCAGTACAAAATTCTGGCTCTGTTTTTAGTTGTTGTTTTTGTTATTCATACAGTTTTAATTCTTTACTTCTTACATGTTATAACTTTGTTGAAAGTTAGGCATCATTTATTAGGCAAGAAGATGAGTTATTTAGAATTGAATGCCAGGTTTAATTTAGTTTGGTTAAAAGGTTTTCTGTGCTTAATGATTGCTACAGCTCTAGGCATTGAATGCTTCATTTCACAATGGTGTCCTGGCTCTATGTAAATTTTGAATCACTGATGTTGCTAATTCTGTAATTCCAGTTTCTGTAATTCCAGTTCCAGGGAATCTGATGACCTCTCCCTTCCATTGGTACCTGCATGCAAAGTAGTAAGTAAAACACATATAAACAAATAGGCAAACAATTAATTAACTACTTAATTAATTAAGTCATTTTAAGCTGGGGTTGAATTTCTGGGCTGTGACTTAGAAGCTTTCCTTAGGCTTAACTTTATCTGACACTGACATTTGGAATTGCAAGATTTGAAATCATTAATTCATATCAAATAAAGCTTCTGAAACAGAGCAGCTTTTCCCGGAAAGAGACTCTGCTATGGAAAAACTCTTAAAGTAACTGCAAAGTTTGTTTGTTTGTTTGTTTTTGTCTCATCTGTCCTCTTCAGAAAGAGATTATTTTCTTTTCCATGAGAACCCGATGGGTTCTTGGATGTAAAACACAAAATCTTGTCCTTCTCCAGCACTGCTTCCCTAGATGATTTTGGTGGTCCAATAGCCTTCGGTCAGTTCCCAAGACTTGTCTGTTGTCAGTTGCTCTAACCTGTCAGTGGGTCCAGCAACTTCTCTCTGGCTAAACTTATCTCATTTGTGATTTTGAGACCACAATTATCTGAATGTATTGAGAAAATTTGTTAATTCTGTTTTTAATTTCTTATTGTAAGGATGAGTAACATCTTTCAAACTCTTCATATGGTGAACTCCAAAAATGCTTCTTCCTGATTGAATTTTCATTGTATAGATTGTCTATTTTTACATAAATGTCCATATCTCTTGTCCTGAATTAGAAGATGTTTTTATTAAACATCACTGTAATGGTCCTTAGGTCAGGAACTCCTGGCTGTCATTCAGACCTTGCTGCTCATTATGATAATTGTGCTTCCTGCAGTTAAGCTCTGCACCCTGGCCCCTATTATCTCAACATGTTACCACATCCAGTGTTACAGAAAGCCCTTCACTTACTACACCCTGTAAAAGGAAGTGGCTGTGAGTATAATGTTCTTGGCCCCAGTTCATTCTATGTAAGTGTGCTCAGCATCTCCCAGGTGGCATGGTAAACCAGAAACTTCACCAGCCTTATGAATAAATCCATTTAGAAGGCCAGTATTCCTAACTCTCTCATTATCTTGACCTGTTTTTATGTAAAAGTTCTTACATTTCTGAATCATTTTCATTGATTGCAATTGTCAACAAGACCCCAAGACCCATCCTAGCACATAATAGGAATACCTTGGACTCTTTATAAATGTCTTAAATATTCATTATTCCCTTTTTTCCATTTAACAAAATATTCTTTATCTGAAAATCCATTCTCTACACATCTGCAAGATCCAGTTGTGTACATGGTTCACACATACTGATAGTGGATACTGTACTCTTTCTCAACTTCTGTAGCCCAAATCAGTATGTGCTTGGTTGAAATGCTGACTGATTTATTTAATGAGCAGCAATAGAGTTGGGAATGGATGCTGTGTGGTGTCTGCCCAAGGCAGAAGGTCAGGTAAGATGAACCTGCAGCAATTAAGATGGAACAGTGAGCTACTTCTGAAGAAATAGTGTCAGAACTCATTTGGAAGTTACAAATTCTTGTGCACATCAATCCATGTCTAACAGTTAGCTCTGCCACATCCAACTCTTTCCAAATCACAATCTTGAACTTGATGCGGAGAATTACCTGGATTGAGAAATGAGCAGATTTAGGAGTTAATCTGCACTTATAGTTGATTTCCTTGCTGACACTCAGCTTGCTTATTACTCATTACAGAATACTAGACTACCTTATGTATTTTAAAGCTTTCAATGCAGCATTACATTTGTAGTTAATTATCAACCACCATTAATATTTTTTTCAAAATATAATTCACACTTTACCTGGGCTATATTAGCAATCATTGTATCACAATTCACTAGGAAAAAAAAAATGATGAATTAGACTTTCACTGCATCTCAAAATCTATTGGATTTTATGTACATCAGTAAGATTCACTGAGCTAATTCAGCACGTCAAAGATCTGTTTTAAGATTTGTTTTTCTTGGTGCTCCTTTAGAAACCATTGAACATGCTTTAGAAACCATTGAAAACAAAGCCTCTGAGAGGAAGTAAAGCATATACATTTATTGGAGATTACCACGAAATAACCCCAATATGGGATAATCAAAGTAGGATTGAATAATCAGTTAAATAGTATTGTCGTATGAAAAACATGCAAAAGAAATGCCTGCTGCATCGAGTTTAGGTCGGCATCAGTAGTGTCCTACAGGCATGAGGATCTGAGTTTCGATTGAGAAAGACTGAGGAAGAAAGCAAACATCTAACTAAAACCTGTCTGTATATCCATATAAACATGCACATACTCACATGAGCATGAACGTACACACACACACACACACACACACACACACACACACACAAACATACACCCCACATCACATCACATGAGTTCACTGCTGATCTTAATAAGAATATTGTTTAACAGAACTCACTCTTTAAATGTGCCCTAAATTTGGAGTTAAGAACTTTGGCCTTCATTAAATAGTAATTGGAAGGATATTGATCAAGGAGCAAGGTGTTTTCTTTGGTAAATTTCCAATGAGGAACGTGGTTTTAACTTTGTGGGTAAGCATTCCAGTGGGCAGAGGAGCAGACACCTTCGTTGCACTGGGAGGGATGCAGAGGCCATCCACTAACACCAGAGAACTTGCTCTTGCTTTGGAGTTGCACCGTGAATGTCACATTTATATGGCATAAAATTAATTTTAATAATATATTAATGGAAGTTTGTGCTGATGAAGACTTTTCAACTCCTGGTTCTATACCACCTTTCAGGATATCCTCAGTGATTCTACCCAGATCTAAGTTTCCTCAATGAGTTTATGAGCTTACCTTAAGGAACTTTATGCAGGCTTTAAAGGAAAGGTGTTGCATCCTGTTTAAACTATACAAATGTTGCTGAAATTTTACATAATGTGCTAGGTGTAGTGACACACACTTTTAATCTCAGCACTCAGGAGGCAGAGGCAGGCAGATCCTAGTTTAAATGGCAAGTTCCAGGACACTGCTGGGACAGGAGATCCTGTCTCAAACAACAATAATAAAAATTTACATATGTTGCTGGGCTGGTGGCGCAAGCCTTTAATCCTAGCACTTGGGAGGCAGAGGCAGGTGGACCTTTGTGAGTTCAAGGCCAGTCTGGTCTACAGAGTGAGTTCCAGGAGAGCTGGGGCTACAGGGAGACCCTGTCTCTAAAACACAAAAAAAATTTACATATGTTAATTGCTGCCAAGAGATTGTACAAGTTCCATGATTAACATTTCTAAATAATATTCATTGAAAGAATAGCATAGAGACAGAGGAAAATAAAACATATTTCCTCAAAAAAAGCCACATATGTCCTTAATTATGCTAGGCTGAAAGACTGGAGAAGTGGAATGGAGAGACCTTGATTTTAAAAACTGCAGCATTGTTCTTTTGCAGCCAAATGGATGGGACTAGAAACCATTATGTTAAGTGAAGTAACACAGTCCCAGAAAAACAAAGGTCTTATGGTGTCCCATAATTTGTGGATCCTAGCACCAAATCCCTATTTGGGTTTTGTTGTTGTTGTTGTTGTTGTTGTTATTGTTGTTGTTTATATTTTAAGGGATTCACAATATATAGGAGCACAGTTGTTTTCAGATCACATTGATGTTGCTCAGTTTGCCATACAATTAAGTAATTGGTGCTAGCATCCACAGATGAGGGATACCATTCATCCTTTGTTTTTCTGGTACTGTGTTACTTCACTCAGCATAATATCTTCTAGCTCCAGCCATTTACTTGCAAAGCTCATGATATCATCTTTCTTTACCACTGCATAGAACTCCATTGTGGATGAGAAGTAAAACAGTCCACTCTCTCTGGAGCTGTTGACTTGGACTCTGGTCAATTCTGGCTGTTTCCTTTCAGGGGCTGACAGTTTGTCCAGGAGTAACCTTTCGATCCTACTAAGTAGATTGGTTTTGCACGAAAGATGCTTGTACTCATGGATTATCACTTATAGCTAAAAAAAGGAAAAAAAAAAAAAACAGAGAAAGATGCAAGACAGTTATGGCAGAATACATGATCTGGAATGGGTGGGGTGGGGGTGGGAAAGGGAAAAATGGCTGATTGAATTGGAAAAATGATGTACGAAATGCACAAGCATTCAATTAAAAAAAATTAAATTAAAAAAAAAAAAACCTCCTTGTGTAGATGTACCACATTTTCTTATCCCTTCTTCAGTTGTAGGGGTTTGGTTGGTTCCAGCCTCCTGCTTTGTGAGAACTGCAATAAACATGGCTTAGCGTGTATCTCTGGGGGGTGAGTCTTGTGGGTACATGCCCAGGAAGTGGTATGGCTGCGGTTGACGGTGGTAAGTTCATCCAAGTCGTCCAAGGGTTCTACACACTGCTTTCCATAGTGGCTGTATGAGTTTACATTCCCACCAGCAGTGGATGAGTGTTCCCCTTTCCCCAAACCTCTCCAGAACTTGTACTTGTATCATTTGTTTTCTTGATCCTAGCCAGTTTATTGGAGTAAGATGATATTTAAAGTTGGTTTTTATAATTGCAATTCCTTAATTATAGCAAAGTTGAACATTTCTTAAGTCTGTTTCTCAGCCACCTCTAATTCCTACACTTTTGAAGTCTCTGTTCAGCTCTTTGCCATCTATTGAGTGGGTCATTTGTTTTCTTTCTTCTTTGTTTTTTGATTAGTTTATATATTCTGGAAGTCAATGCTTTGTCAGATGTATCTGCAGTGAAGATTTCCTCTCACTCTGTGGGACTTCACTTCCTTGATTGTTTCTTTTGATCTATTGATGTACAGAAGCTTTTGAGTTTAATGAGGTCCCAATTTTTCAAAAAAAATATTGTGGTCCTTTTTTTCAACTGCTTTCTTATTTTAGGTCTTTTCTTTATCCTATGTTCTTGAGTCTATTTGCCACTTTTTTCTTCTATT
The DNA here is from genome assembly GCA_009823505.1 of Rhizomys pruinosus. Classification (NCBI taxonomy): domain Eukaryota; kingdom Metazoa; phylum Chordata; class Mammalia; order Rodentia; family Spalacidae; genus Rhizomys; species Rhizomys pruinosus. Next base: position 557,637 of record VZQC01012798.1, read on the forward strand.
GTCTTCAAAGTTTCGGGTTTCATGGTCGGGTCTATTAATTCCATCTGGAGCTGACTTTGTTACAGGGCAGAGGTCAGAGGTTTAATTTTATTCTTCTTATCAAATGGTGATCGCACTTGCCAACGACCGACTTTGCTGAAAATTTCATCCATTGCGTTCTCTTGGCACCCTTGGTCAACTATGAAGATGGCTGAACTGTATAGTTCTCAATTCTGATCTTCAGTTTTGTTCCCATTGGTCAACAGGTCTGTTTTTGTGCCAGTACCAAGCTGGTTTTTATGACATAGCCCTCTAGTATAGTTTGAAGTCTGTTATAAGAGATTCCCCTCTGTATTGCATCTTTTCACTCAGGGTCTGTTTGTAGCTATTTGGGGTCTTTTGTTTTTCCAAATGAAATAAGCACTTTTTTTCCAAGCCTTGCTGAAGAAACTCTTAGGGTTATTAATTGGGATTGCATTATCATATACAAGAGTTTGGTGGATAGAATTGGACATTTTTACTTATATTAATTTCCCAATCCATGCGCCATGCGGAGGTTTTTCAATCTTCTGTGTCTTCTTGGGTTTTTCCTCTTTCAAGGGTTTCAAATTTTTTTGTTGTAGAGATCTTTGGTGTCTTTTGGGTAGGTTTGCTCCTAGATATTTTTTGTTTTTGAGGCTGTTGTGAGTCAGAAGGTCTCCATGTATTCTCCTTCAGTTGCTCTATTTGTGGTTTTAAAGAAAGGCTACTTTTATTCTAGGTTAATTTTGTATCTGCCACTTTACTGAAGCTCTTAATTATTTCTAGGGAGTTTTTCTGGTGGAATTTTTAGCGTCTCCTTAAGTAAACAATCATACTATCAGCAAATAGGGATAGCTTGCTTCCTCTTTTCCATTCTTACTCCTTTAATTTACTTTTCTTGCCTTATTGCCTAGCAAGTGTTTCAAGCACTATATGAAGAGGAGTGGTGACAGGGGCAGCCTTGCCAAGTTCCATACTTTAAAGAGAATGCTTTTGCCATTTCCCATTCAGGATGATATTGGATGTGGGTTTCCTGTATATGGCTTTGTTACATTGAGGAATTGATCCCTCCAATCCAATTCCCTCTAGGACTTTAAGCATGAAGGAATGCTGGTTTTGTCAAAGGCTTTCCAAGTCAATTTGATATGCTGTTTGTGTTTTTGTCTTTCAGTCCATTTACATGCTTGATGATATTTTATTAATTTCATATGTTGAACCATCCCGCATCTCTGGTATGAATCCAACTTGATCATGATGGATGATCTTCTTGATGTGGGTCTGTATGCGATTTATCCAGTATCCTGTTTAAATTTTGGCATCTTGTTCATTAGTGAGATGGGCCTATAGTTCTCCTTTTTGGTTGTATTTTGCCTGTTTTGAAAGTAATAGAGTGATGCTGGTTTCATGGAAGGAATTTTGGGAGAATTCCCTCCGTTTGTTTCCTTCTAAACAATTTAAGTAATAATGGTTGTAAGTCTTTTTGAAATGTTTTTAGAATTCTGCATGAAACCGTCTGGCCTGGGCTTTTTTTAGTTGGGATGTTTCTTATTACATCTTCAATTTTCTTCAATATTATGTGTCTGTTTAACGTCAATCTTTTCTTGATTGAGCTTTTGGTGATTCCAGGATTCAGATATCCATTTCTCTAGGCCGTCAAGGTTGGTAAGTATAGTTTTGAATGTATTCCATATGATTTTCCTGGATCTTTCATTGTCTGTTGTGATATTTCCCTTTCCATCATGGATTGTATTGATTTGGAGTTGTTCCTTCTTTCTTTTGGTTAACTGGGCTAGAGGGTTGTCCATCTTGTTTATTCCTGCAAAGAACCAACTTTTGGATTTATAGATTTTTGTATTGTTTTCTTTGTTTCTATTTCATTTATTTCTCTTCTGATTTTTGTTATTTCTTCCTGTCTGTTGCATTTATGGTTCATCTTTTGTTGCCTCTCAAGTGCCTTTAGCTGCAGTGTTAGATCATTCACTTGTGTTCTTTCGGTTTTTCTAATGTAGGCACTGAGGGCTATAACCTCTTCAGACTGCTTTTAAAGTATCCCATAGGTTTTGTTGTTTTGTATTATCATTGTTCATTCAGTTCCAGGAATTCTTTTATTTCTTCTTTTCTCTTCCTTGACTCCTTCATTATTCAAGGATGTGTTGTTTAGTCTCCTTGTGTTCTTGTAGATAGTAGGGCTTATCCTGGTGTTGATAGTGTGGTCTGATAGAATGCATGAAATTATTTCAAACTTTTTATTTGTGAGTTTTCTTCTGTGTCCCAATATATGGTCTATTTTTGAGAATGTTCCATGGGGCATTGTGTAGAAAGTGTATTCTCTGGTATTAGTGTGGAATAAATGTTAGATGTCTGTGATGTCTGTTTGGTGTATTGTATCATTCAGTTCAGATGTCTCTCTGTTTATTCTTTGTCCTGTTGTCCTGTACAAAGGGCTCAGTAGGATATTGAAGTCCCCTACTATGAGTGTTCTGGGGTTAATCTGTGCCTTGTGATCTTGGAGAATTGTCTTTATAAAGTTTGGTGCACCAGACTTTGGTGCATATATGTTCATAATTGTGAAATCTTCTTGGTGAATTGTTCCTTTTGATAAAAATGTAATGACCTTCTTTGTTCTCTGCTGATTCTTTTTGTTTTGAAGTATGTTTTGTCTGATAATTAAAATAGCAATGCCTGCTTTTTTTTTTTTTTTTTTTTTTTTTTTTTTTTTTTTTTTTTTTTTTTTGTACCATTTGCTTGGAATATTTTTTTCCACCTTTCAACTTTAAGGGTGCCTGTCCTTGAGGTGAAGATGTGTTTCTTGTAGACAGTGTATTAATGGGTTCGGTTTCCTAATTCCAATCTCCCAGTCTATGTCTTTGATTGGGGAGTTTAGTCCATTATATTTAAGGTTATGACTCATAAGTTTGGTGGTTGCTTCCTTTCACTTATTATCCATTTGTTGTTTTTGGTTTTAGGTTTCCACTTCTGCAGTTATGCTTTTTATTGATTTCTCTTTCTAGGTGCCTGGGGATGGTTGCTCTTTTCTTCTGTTTCCTTTGAATTGCTTCAAGTATCTCTGAAGGGTTTGTTTTTTCAGAATTGTTATTCTCATCTGTTTTATGCCATGGAAGGTTTTTTTCCTTCAACTATAATAGACATTTTTGCTGGGTATAGTAACCTGGGTTGGCATCATATTCTTTAACACTGGGAATGCTTTGCTCCACATTCTTTTTGCTTTCATGTTTGCACTGAGAAGTCAGTTGTTTATTCTGATAGGTTTCCCCTTATAAGTAACTTGTTGTTTTTCTCTTTTGACTTTCAGAATTTGCCTTTGTTTTGGGTGTCTAGCATTTTAACTATGAATAGGCTAGGAGTTTGCTTTTCTGATCTTGTCTGTTTGGAGTTCTATGTGCTTCTTGTGTTTGTATTGGTTTGTCTTTTTTTAGTTTGGGGAAATTTTCATCTATTATTCTGTTGAAGATCTGATCAATACCATTCTCTTGGGATTCTTCTCCTTCCTCTATTCCTATTGATGCGAGGTTTTGATCTTTTTTTTTTTTTTTTTTTTATTCTGTATGTGTATGAATGTACTGTCTGCATGCAGGTTTGTGCACCCATGTCGTGCAATGCCAGCGGAGGTCAGAAGAGGGGTGTCGGATTCCCCTGGAACTGGAGTTCTCCTGGAATTGGAGTTTTGGGACGGTTCTCGGCCGCCATGTGGGTGCTGGGGATCGAACCCGGGTCCTCTGTAAGAGCGGTCGGTGCTCTTAACCGCTAGGCCATCTCTCCAGCCCCGAGGTTTGATCTTTTCATAGTGTCCCACAGTTCCTGGTTGTTCAAATTTTGTGTATTTTTAAATTGTTCATAATCTTTCCTTGAGGTTTTTAGTTGTTCTGTGTTATCTTCCAGGTCTGATATTATTTGTTCTGCTTCCTCCATTCTGCTTCTGAGGCTTTTTCCATTCATTTCCTCTTGATTGAATGAGTGTTTGATTTCCTTTTTCATTTCATCTTCTGATTTCTTTAGTATTTCCACTTCCTTTTGGAGCTTCTCAATCTCTTCCTATTGCTCTTTGCTTTGCTGGTTGGTTTCCTTATCTTTTTTTAAATTTCATTTATTTATTTTTATGTGCATGAATGTACTGTCTACGTGTAGGTTGGTACACCCATGTCGTGCAATGCTGAGGAAGTCAGAAGAGGGTGTTGGATTCCCCTGGAACTGGAGTTAAAGACGATTCTCAGCTACCATGTGGGTGCTGGGAATTGAACCTGGGTTCTCTGCAAGAGCAGTACGTGCTCTTAACTGCTAGGCCATCTCTCCAGCCCCTCCTAATCCTTTTCATCATGGGATATTTTCAGTGTTTCCACTTCCTTCTGGAGCTTGTCATTCTTTCTCTCTCTAGGTCCTTCTTGAGTTTTTCATCTCTTTTCTTAATTCTTTGATTTGCTCTTTAAAGTCTTGGACTTCTTTAAGTATGCTCACAATTGTATTTCTAATGTCTGTGCCGGGCCATTCCCAGGGGAATCCTACTGTAGGAATCTTCCACAGGGTTGGTAGAGCATGGTGTGGAATTATCCTGTACCTTTCCCATGTTGTCTCTTCTTTGTGTCCCTGGAATATGTGTCTCTCTTTGCCTGTATTCCAGTGTGGATCCCAAATGCTTCTTCACTGTGTTGAAGGCTTGCTTTGCTTGCCTCCTTCAGATGCCTTTGTTGTTTGTTTGGTTGATTTGGTTTTCTCATTTTCTCCTTGCTTATGGAGGGTTGACTTGTCTAAGCTTTAGGCTAACTCACTCTTCCCTTTTTGTTCTGAAGGTTCTCCAAAGAATCCACTTGCACACTCCTTGGGCAATCCCAGTTGGTGGGGGGTGGGGGGGGATTGCTGTTTAGCCTTTGCTTCAGGTGGTTTTGGACAACTCCGTCCCCACAGCCACACAAACCCATCGAACCAAAGACAATTAAATCAAACCAAATAATCCGCCTGGCTGTGGCTGTAGCACCCAGCTCCTACCTCTGCTTCAGGTGGTCTTGGGAAATCGCCGTCCCCAAATCCCTATTTGTAAGGCAAACTAACCCTTTCTATTTTGTGTGTGTGTGTGTGTGTGTGTGTGTGTGTGTGTGTGTGACTATAATACTTGGTGGTATTAATCAACATGCTTTGTAAGGTTGGAATGTAAAGTAAAATTATTTCATTACCTGCATATAGCTCTACTGTCAATGTGAATCCCTAAACATGTTTTGGAATTAACCTATAGTTTACTTTCACAGGTCATAATTTTGGTATATATTTGGCATGTATATATGCATATTTTTAAGTCATACAAATTGGAAAGAAAAGCAACAACAAGAAGACTGGGTCAAAGAACCAGCTGAAACAGAAAACTTCTGCCCAAAGTAGTAAACTTCTACATAAGAAATTTTTTTAAAAAACGGAGAAAAAGATGCAAAACATGTATGGCATGAACTTTGTTAAGGGGGGGCAGTGAGTATAAATTTGATTAAGAAATGTTGTATGAAAGGCACAAAACTTCAATAAAAAAGAAAAAATATTCTTATCACATAGCTTTCAGTGATATTGGTGTAAGTCGTTATTTGAGTAAAGTAATTACTTATATTATTTAATTTATGTTTCAATTACTGCAATCCTAAGTGAGTTTTAGATTGGTCCAAGAAATCCAGATACTCACACCTCCTAGTTGATGCTCAAGCACTGTGTTCCATGTCATCTCCTTGATTATATGATTCACCTGAGTTGAGGTATCAATGTTTGTACAGAGCTTAGTATATCACTGGCATAGTTAAATACAAAATCATTAAGTATTAAGATACTCTGTTTTCAATCAACATTAAGTCTCCACTACCTTACTTCATGGAGAAGTGCCTATGGAAGTACATTACTGTCATTTTAAATTTTAAGTTGTTTCAGTAGAAAAGATAAGTGAAATCCTGGGGAGACATTTATCAGCACACATTGCAATTTAAAAGCCCTGGAGAGGGAATACCACTTGGCATAGCACTTAAGGTCTACACATATATCTCAGATCAGTGGAAGAGAAAATAAGGACAAGCAAAAGAAGAACTTTAGTTATCATCTGTTTCTAAGGATTAACCAGTGATGCACAATAAGATGTATCAAGCTGAAGTGGACGTAAGTCCTTAATGTAGAAGATATTTTAATACTTTAGGAAAAGTTAAGGTTTTTAAATTCATGTCATCTGCATGGTTGCTGCTCAGATGAACTTGAGGATATTGGTTTATCCAGTGGTGATCATGCACATCTAAGCATTGGTAAATACATTTCACTTATTCATAGATTTGAAACATATCTGTGTAAGTGTGTTGCAAGTGACGTTAAATGAATATATTTTTCTAAGAAATGAAGGAAGATGTCTTTGCTTGGCAGTGAATTTGAAAGATCTTGCAGGTCAAATTATTTATATTTTGTTTATTGTCAGTGACATTGTCACATAAAATTGGCAGTTGTTTTCCATACCAATAGTGAAAACTTTTATTTTTTATTTTTAATTTTTTAAATTTATTTTATGTGTTTTGTCTGTGTATATAGAAGTCCACCTCTATAGTATAATGCCTCTAGATTCCAGAAGAGGGCTGTGGATCCCCTGTAACTAGAGTTACCATCAGTGGTTAACTGTCATGGGGGTGATAAAAATCAAATCCAGGTCTTTTGTGAGAGCAACCAATGCTCTTAACCACTATCCTCTCACAAGTCCCCAAAACTTATTTTTAATGTGGAGGGGAATTTAAAAATCTAATTGTTATAATAAAATAACAGTTGCATAACATGCTCTTAATCTCTGAACCACCACCACCAAGAAAAAAAGAATGATATATTTGGCTAATGAATCCCTACATCACTTTTTATTTAATTATTTAATGTATTTTTTGGAAAGGATCCTATATCTTCCAGGGTTACCTTGAATTTGTGGTAAATCTAGGGTATTTTGTGGTTTTGCTTGTTTTGTTTTTTCTCTTGGCTAATGAGACTTTTATTTCCCTGGCATTTCATCACTTATATTCTAGTACCTGATGTTGACTTAGTGGCAAAAGAGAAATAAAAAATCAACAGTCTTCATGACAGAAAATCATGCTACGGGTGGACCTGGAAACCATAATAAACCATTTGAAATTATTTACTTTATGCTATCAAATGATGGTATGATACCAGGTTTAATTTCTTGTAGAGGTTCTGAACTTTTCTTACACTAAAAGCAGTTCCAATGTGTTTCTAGTTCTTTGGCCTGGACATAAGCCACAGAGCCATAAAATGGATGAAAGAAAGAAGGAGAATAAAATTAGTCCGAGATTTCTGGATGGCTTAATTCCAATCAGCAGCAATTTAAAGGCTCTCTGCCCATCCACTGACCCCTGAACCCCCATGATCACTGCCATTTCTCTGTCGATGCAGCATCAATGACAATCCTGTGTCTCTGGTGTCAGCTCCGCAACCAACTCAGTTTAGGTAAGTGGAGGCAGTCCCTCTGCTATTATGAACTTGTAAAAATTGAGACCCACATATTTTGGTTGGCTTAGATGTCACTGCCTTCAAGTGATACTCTATGAATGATTAACCTGTGTAGGGATCTTATATGGAGTTTCTTTTTCTTTTGACATCTTTTTAAATTATGTTTTTACTGTTATTAAACTTTTTCATATATCATACATCATTTTTCAATCCAATTTAGACTTGTTTCCCTTTCCATGTCCCCCATCCCACCCCAGTTCATGCATTCTGCCATTTATGTCTTGCATCTTTTTCTGAGTCTTCTCTTCAGATTGTATAAACCTTTCTCCTTATATGGAGTTTTATAATCATTGCTTCCCACAGATCATGTTTTTATCCAAACCTCTAATGGAGAAAGGGCACAAGACATTACCTGGATGGCTATGCAGAATGTCCCTATTACTCACAGAAGGATAGACTGCAGATTCCATGTGAGAATAGGCAGTATTCTAGTTTGCTTCTCCATTGCTGTGACAAAATACTCTGACCAATACCAACTCGGGGAGGAAAAGGTTTATTCATCTTACATATCCCAAGTCATAGTTCATTTCTTAGGGGGCCCAAGGTAGAAACAACATTGGAAGCAGGAGCTGAAGCACAGGCTATGCAGAAATGCTGCTTACCAGCTTGCTTCCCTGGACCATGGGCAACCTGCTTTCTTATACAGTACAGGACCGTCTGCCCAGGGATGGCACCATCCATAGAGGGCTGGGCCCTCGCACATCACTCATGAAGAAAATACCCCACAGACATGGCAACAGGCCAGTCCAATGGAGGCAATTCTCAGTAAAGACTCCCTCAACCCAGGTGTGTCAAATTGACACTAAAGGTATCCAGCAGAGGTAGTCTAAGGTTTAGTAATTAAAGGACATGTGAAAGATCTATCTTCTGTGGAGGCCAGAGAAGTTCATTGGATCCCCTGGAACTGGAGTTACAGATGGTTATGAGCCATAAGTGCTGGGAGCCTTTAGTCGTCTGCAAGAGCAGAAAGTTAACTGCTTAGCTATCTCTTTCCAGGCCCCCCCCCTTTTTTTTTAAGACAGTGTCTCATATAAATAGTGGCTTTGAACTCACTATTTAGCCCAGGATGACTTTGAACTTCTGATCATTCTATCTTCACCTCCTTAACCCAGGGATGTGTTCTTGACAGGCAAGCATTCCACCAACTGAACTACATTCCCAGCCCCTTGTATTTGAAATAGAACTCAGTAGATGTATTAGTCACTTTTCTGTTGCTGTGATAAAACCACCATGACTAAGGGAACTTTTAAAAGGAAGAGTTTATTTGAGCTTACAATTGACAGTTCCAGGGAATTAGAGTCCATTGTGGTGGGAGGCATGGTGGCTGGGGCTGGAGCAGAAAGCCAAGGTTCACATCTTCAATGAGCACAGGCCAGTCTGGTCTACATAGCAAGTTCTAGATCACCCAGGGCTATAGGGAGACCCTGTCTCAAAAAGTGAACAAACAGTAAGAAGCATTCAAAATTTATTATTGTTGTATGTGTGTGAATGATCTGTGTGAGCATGTGTGCCGTGGTGCATCATGGCATCGGAGGACAGACTTCTCTCCTGTCATCTTTTCTGAGTTCCAGGGATTGAGCTCAGGTCTTCGGGCTTGGGAGTGAGCACCTTTACCCTTTTGAGCCATCTTACTGGCCTGGACATTTTTCTTTTCTTTTTAGGTTCCCATGGACTTGTTTTCCATTTTGAGAGTCAGTCTTTCTCTAAATGCATCATGTGTAATTTTTATTATTATCCTTTAAAACTTAACTTGGTATTTGCTGCTGCTTCATCTTGTTCAGTTGGATAATGCTTACCTGAATGATGCTTATAAACAGTCTTCATTTGTATGTTGTTTTTCCAAGGTGGTATAGCTGTATGCTGGGAAAGAAATGCAGTCTGGCTCCACTGAAAGAGGAGCTTCGCATCCAAGGGGTAAGGCTTTGTCATTGTTATTCAAGAGTGCCTTCTTAGGATGGTAGTTTGAGTATAGCAGTTTTTTTCATACCCTAAACTAAATGAGAATGGTTGTTTTGTGTGTGTGTGTGTGTGTGTGTGTGTGTGTGTGTGTGTGTATTAACATTTGTGTACTTTTTTTTTTTGTATATTAAAATTTTTTGGGGTGTGTGTCTCTTTGAGACAGGGTCTCCCTGTATCCCCAGCTGTCCTGGAACTCGCTCTGTAGACCAGGCTGGCCTTGAACTCACAAAGATCTGCCTGCCTCTGCCTCCCAAGTGCTAGGATTAAA
>VZQC01012799.1:9278-75766 GCA_009823505.1 Rhizomys pruinosus
TAATTAAACATTAATAAACAGTCCCATAACAACTTGTGAAACAAGTACTGATTAAAAATTCCACAATCAAAATGAGCCCAGGACTAGATTGATTCAGTGCAGAGTTCTACTAGACCCTCAAAGATGAACTAAAACCAATTGCCCTCAAATTATTCCATAAAATCTAAAAGGAAAGATTACTCCCAAATTCTCTCTATGAAACCAGAATTACTGTGATATTAAAACCAGACAAAGACCCAACAAATAAAATTATTAAATAAGTTGATCTCGTTGATGAAATGAGACTCAATATTTATTGATAAATACTTTCAAATCTAATGGAAGAACACCCAAAAATATTATCCACCATGATCAAATTGGCTTCAGCCTAGAGAAGCAGAGATGGTTCAACATGGTAAAATCAGATGTAATCCATCACATAAACAGACTCAAGAACATAAATTACATGGTCATCTCATTAGAAGCAGAGAAGACCTTTGACAAAATCCCACATCCTTCATGACAGAATTTATGAAATGATCTAGGGATATGTTGGATGTACGGCAGCATAATAAAGGAAACATATAGCAAACCCACAGCCAACATCATGCTAAATGTAGAAAAAAAAAAGCCAAACATTTCCACTAAAATTAGGAACAAGGGAAGGATGTCCACACTCTCCAACTCTCCATTCCTGGTTGATGTAATACTTGAAGTTTTAGCTACAGAAATGACAAGTGAAGGAGAGAGAGGAGATGCCAAGTGGAAAGGAAGAAGTCAAAGCATCCCTATTTGCAGATGACATGATTCTATACACACAGGACCCCAAAGACTCCAAGAGAAGACTCCTAGAGCTGATAAACTCATTCAGAAAACAGAATACACCCCCAAATCAGTAGCCTTCCTACAGGTGCCTGTCAGCTGATGAGTGGATAATGCAAATGTCATACATTTACACAATGGAATGCTATTCAGCTGTTAAGGAAAGTGAAATTATGAAATTCTCCCGTAAATGGATGGAATTGGAAGCAATTATTCTGAGCGAGGTAACTCAGACTCTGAAAGACAAATGTTGCATAGCCAACCTCATAAGTGGATGCTGGCTTTGACCTTTAGCTAGGTGTGTTTTGATTGGAAAATTCTCTAAGGTCAGGAAACTAATAAGGGTCATGGGGGGAAGGGGAAGCTTCCTGGGAGGGGAGATAAAATACAATGATATAAAGAGGAAACAAAGAATAATGGGTTAGGAAGGGCTAAATGGGGTTGGGATTAGGTGAGCAGGGAAGAGAAGGCACTGAAAGGAAAGATAACACTAAAGGCCTTTTGAAAAAGTCATACAGAAACCTACCATTACAGAAGCTTCTTAAAATGTGTGTTTATACAATATAAAAAGAATTTAAATATACTTGTCCTACAATGGGGGTTCAATGGCCCTAACCAGATACTGTCGACTAGTAAATAAAGAGCCCACTGTCAAGAACGGACTCCCTCTTTTGGAGTTAGTGACCAGGAGAGGCCCCATAAGCTCCCAAACAATACTGGCCATTGCCACTGCTCTTGGTTACCTTCTAGAACTTGACATAGACCCTGTTGCTGAAGATATTATGTGTGGATCACAGAACAAACAAGGAAAAGTCAAGATGGTACTGACTGATAAATTTCATCTCTGCTTCCTAGCTTTTAGAGTATTAGATTGTGCTATACATGATACTAGAAAAGTGATCATCCATATCTCAAGCTACAATAATGACTGGCAAGTTATGCCCACTGGTGTAATATTGGCATGAGAGTTATTAGAGTAACCAATCACCTTCTGATTGGATTTAAGGCCCAGTTCATAAGATGGAGCCCATACCAGACATTGTTATCAAGACCACGAACCTGTGGGTAGACAGGTCACAGGCTACAGGGGAGAGCCTACTACTATTATTCTGTGAAATAGAAGCCGGGCGTGGTGGCGCATGCCTTTAATCCTAGCACTTGGGAGGCAGAGGCAGGTGGATCTTTGTGAGTTCAAGGCCAGCCTGGTCTAGAGTGAGTTCCAGGACAGCTGGGGCTACAGGGAGACCCTGTCTCGAAAAAACAAAAAACAAAACAAAAAAAAATAGATACAGTATTAAATAGACTTCTAGTGATTTACTGTTATATACATTGATTAGTACAGCTTTCAATTCTTACCAGAGACACTTTTTTTTTTTTTTTTGGTCTTTTGGAGACAGGGTCTCCCTGTAGCCCCAGCTGTCCTGGAACTCACATTGTAGACCAGGCTGGCCTTGAACTCACAAAGATCCACCTGCCTCTGCCTCCCAAGTGCTAGGATTAAAGGCGTGCGCCACCACGCCTGGCTCCAGAGACACTTTTTACAGCAGATGACAATTAACACAGAGACCTACGACTGGTCAACATTCAGAGAATAAGAGAGTGGAGTGCACAGCCCTAAATGGGACATTTATATAGCACTTTCTCCTCCCAAGGCTCAGGGATCATTGTAGAAGAGGGAGTGGAAAGATAGTATGAGCTGGAGGCAGTGGGTGGATTCAAGGAGGCTGGGTTGTTTGGACACTACAGCAGCTGCAGCAGCATGCACAAGGCCTTTGCAAGCCCAAGTCAGACAGAAATGGAGCATGGATGGGGAGGTGGGCGGGACTTCCAGCCCAGCTGAGGCTCTGTTGGTAATTGGGAGAGGAAGAGCTGATTTTCTTTAGAGGTGTGACACCTGGTAGGTTGACCAAACTCCAAGGAATGGTCTCATACCAAGAGCATTTAAGACACACAAATCAGACTCAATAGGCCTTTAAAAAAGAAAATAATGATAGAGTTCATGAATTTGGAAAAGGGTAGTAGGATTGGGGTGGGGGTGGCAAGGGTTAGGGTGTCTGAATATGATCAGAATACATTTGATAAAATTCTCAAAGAAACAAAAAAGGATTTAAAAAAAATTCAAATGACAACAAACGTTCACATGGATATAGGGAGAGTAGAACCTTTATGCATATAGTACATTCTATAAGGAATAACTCATTAATTAAAAAAAATTATTTTATGTGTATGAGTGCTTTCCCTCTATATATGCAAGTACACTATGTGTATGCAATGCCCACAGAGGCCAGAAGAGTGCGTCAGATTCCCAGGAACTGGAGGTACGGATGGTTGTGAACCACCTTATAGGTGCTGGGAATCAAACCTGGGTCCTCTGGAAAGACATCAGGGTGCTGGGCCCTCCCACATCAATCAAGAAAATGCCCCACAGACATGCATACAGCCCAACTTGAGGGAGGGAGGTATTGATTGAGTTTCTCTCTCCCCAGTTATCTCTAGTTTCTAGTTTATTGTCAAGATGACATAAACCAAACATCACAAATGACCCACGAGTTTTTGTAATTAATGAATAAAATAAAATCTCATTGCGTTTAGTCTTTGAGAAATGCAATTTTTCAAATGCTAACAAAGAGAGAAGAATCAGTTCTGGATTCTGTGATACTGCATGGACGCTTAACCCAGTTTGATGTTTGTTGTATAATCTGAAGAGGAAAATTTGAGTAAATAGTCATGTGTTTTTCATGAGAGCACAGGAGTTCTGTAAGTGAGCTGTCTCCCATGTCACTCTCTGAACTACCTTGAACTTGGTAGTGTACGTGAGAAGAATAGTTACTTGTTCGTATTTCCAAAAAAATACCTTGAAACATTTGTTGACACTCAAGGACATGTTAGGCACTAAATCCAGCACTGGGAGACTGAGGCAGGGGGTCACAAGTGGAAGCTATTGAGGGCTACATGGGAGACTGTCTCAACAACCCAAACCAAACCAAAGCAAACAAAACCTCACAAGCCCTCAGTTACGCAAATAATGATGTCAGGAATGATTTGGGAATTTGTGAAAAATCTGTTTAAATCAAATTATTTATTTATTTATTTATTTATTTATTTATTTATTTATTTATTTATTTATTTATTTGTATGAATGTACTGTCTGCATGTAGGTTTGTGCACCCGTGTCGTGCAATGTCTCGGAGGTCAGAAGAGGGTGTCGGATTCCCCTGGAATTGGAGCTCACCTGGAATTGGAGCCACAGACGGTTCTCAGCCGCCGTGGGTGCTGGGTATCAAACCCAGGTCCTCTGCAAGAGCAGTCGGTGCTCTTAACCACTAGGCCATCTCTCCAGCCCCTAAATCAATTATTTAAAAAATTTATTTATTCTATTTATTTATTATAGTTATTTCTGTATGTAGTATGAATGGTGCTGTCTGCATTGCAAGTTTGCTTGCAAACCTGTTGTCCTAAGACAATTGTTTTAAATTTTTTTTATTATTAACATTTATTCTGTATGTGTTGAATGTACTTGTCTTGCATGCAAGTTTGTGCACCCGTGTCGTGCATGCCGGCGTGGGTCAGAGAGGGTCTCGGATTCCCGACTGGAGGCTGGAGTTCTCCTGGAATGCGAGTTTCAGACGGTTCTACGCCGCCATGTGGATGCTGGGGATAAAACCGGGTGCCTATGCAAGAGCAGTCGTCCGCTCTTAACCGCTGGGTGAAACCATCTTTCTAGCCCCCTAAATAATTTTTTTAAAAGCTTCAGGTTTCATAATAATTGAGAATGTTTTCTGATTTTTATATGGATTCCAGGTTATACCAAACTGGCAAAATTTGACCAAATTACCAGTAAGTGGTCTTTCTTTCTTTCTTTCTTTCTTTCTTTCTTTCTTTCTTTCTTTCTTTCTTTCTTTCTTTCTTTCCTTCTTTCTTTCTTCTTTTTTGGGTGTTTTTTGAGACAGTGTCTCCCTTTAGTCCCAGCTGGCCTGGAGGATACTCTGTAGACCAGGCTGGCCTTGAACTCACAGAGATCTGCCTGCCTCTGCCTCCTGAGTGCTAGGATTAAAGGCATGAGCCACCATGCCTGGCTTACATTCATGTTTTTCATTAAAATCTTTTAAGTTTAGTTCTTTATAAAATGTTAAGATGAAAGTTTGATATTAATAAACGTTGGCAATTGATTATGTATAATATTAAACAATGACATTAATTCTAATTTGGCTGGCTGAAAACACTTGAAATTCATCTTAATTTTCTTTTCACTGTAACAGATAGATCATGTTCTGATTCATCAGCAAGCTGAGTTAGTGGAAGGTGTGTATTCATTGTGTTCATCATATTTCGAGAAAGAAGAGGCTGATACAGACAAAAACATATTAAACAGGACAAATATAGGACTCTGGACGACTTGGAATGATAAACTCAGCATGTCTTCACAGTCTGTAAAACATGAGCATTATTTGTAACTTATTTCTGCAAATTAGGTGTCAGTTAGTAAATATGGAAGTTATCTGCTCTTATGGTGTAGACACTAATTTACAAAGGAAGTCCCACGAATTTGTTTTGCTTTGCTTCATACAAATTCCTGCATCTCACCTTACCTGATTTCTATCATGCCTGGTGACCTTCAGAATTTCATGAAATAGTTCAGCTCCCAGTGTGAACTGTCCTTGGGATTCAGGATGGGGATGTCTTGGAAAGTCACTGTTGGTGCCCAGCTGGGCACTCCTTCTGCTGGGCTATGAGAGGAGCCCTGTGAATCCTGTGTCCTCTGGGCTGTGCATTCCCAGCTCAGGCAGAGCTGAGGTACTGGAGCTGCTGAGCAGAGGCCCTAGGGGTCTGCTCTCCACAGAGCACTCCTGCTGCTGAGTGGGCCAGGTACCTCCAGGTGTCTCCTTGGGTCCAGTGTCCTCAGTGCAGAAGAAACTTAGGAAGCCACTAGATCCATCAGGGATGGGTCTAAGCCTGCTAGGGGCAGAACACTGGGTGACTATGAACCAGGATGTGTCTTCCCTGATAACAGAGCATGCTTAAAACTCAGCTGGAATCTGGACACAGCTGTGAATCCATCTTCAGCTAAGCTCCTTTCTGCTGTTAGGGCATAGAGGATGCACAGCTCTAGATTTTGTTAAAATGTATAATTTTTGCTTATTTCACATTAAAATTGATTATATGGTAAATTATTAGAAACTTCAAATATTTTTGCTTAAGTTTTTCTGAACCACCTTTTTCTCTAGAAAGGAGCACTTTTTATAATATTTTGTGTTCTGAAATTTTAAAAGATTAAATTATACAATATAGATTACTGAGAATTTTAAATCCCAGAAGCCTGATATTATACATTATCTAGCATTCTGTTTCTAATTTTAGATGTATACTTCATGCATATTTGTACAGTAAATATACTCAGTGTGAAATATTAATCCACATTCACTAATCCTTTATTGTTAAATTTATTAAAAATATACAACTTTGGGACTGGAGAGAGGGCTCACAGGTTAAGAGCACCGGCTGCTCTTGCAAAGAGCATAAACATTTTTTTAAAGTGCATATTTAAATTTTATTTTCTTAAATAGTTTTATTATTGAGAAATAAAATGAAAAGACAAATAACATTTGCTCCATGTATTGTCAACATCAGAGGTTTTGACAAGCATTTGTTTCTTCCTCTAATTGACAACGTCACAGATGCTGCAGATATAGCCATAGACTACAGATTTTGTTTTCTTTTGCAATCCCAGGACTCAAGCCCAAATTCTTATGCATATCAGAATTGTACTCTACCACTGGGCTACCTTCTGAGCCCTCCTGTAGTTTCCTTTGTTTTGTTGGTTTTATTTCCTAAGGAACTAGAAGGAAACTAGAGCCTGTGTAAACAAGAATAGAGAGCTATGCAATTAAATAGCTACCTGGATAGCATATGCTTTCTTGGCAAAAACTTTAATTTCTAAGCAGTTTCAAAATCTTTTCAAAAACTACTTACGTCAGATGTTGACACTAAGTCAGTTCTCTGGAAACTGTGTCTAGGCTGTTCAAGTGGGTCCTTAAGAGTAGAGCTTGTGAAGAACATCTTTATGACACTTTACTGTGGGCAAATGTGACTACTACTGTTGGATTCTTTCTGTTCCTAAAAGAGGGAAGATTCAGGGGACACAGGTCTAGATTTGATAATCTTGTAATATATATATATATATAATAAAAAATAAAAGAAGGAAGATTCCTTTTAATAGGGTGACATTTGAGAATTTGTATTTAACATCCCTCTGTTTTGGCTATGAAAAAAGAAACACAAGTAACTCCTTTCATTTAGATTCATTTAGGATGCCCGTGGCATTGGTATAACCATATGGTATTGTGATATGATAGTTATGATACTTGGGTCCAAATTCCCATGTACCTTACTCACACTAAGCCTTGTCTAGTACCCATCCCCACTCCTCAAGAGTACCTAGACTCTTGTGCTATTATAATTCACCTTCCATTTTACACATGAGCATGAAGAGTAAGTCCCTTCATTTTTCAAACATAGTGCAAATAAAATAAGGCTTAAGTATGGGTTATAAGACAAAATCTCAATCCAATTGATTTAATATTTTGTATAGTTGAAAGTACGATCATCTTAACATCTCCATAATACATGAAAATTGTGTCAGGGACATTTGACCGCACACTGTGCTGTCCCCGCTTAGTGCCAAAGCCCATGGAAATGACAATAATGGTTTTCCATGGCTCACAGAAGTGTTGGATTTCTTCTTGGTTACTAGCCTCTCCGTTTTTCCTTTTGCCTTTTTTCCTCCATCTCATTGGTCTTTTATTTATTATAATCATTATATATATATATATGTGTGTGTGTGTGTGTGTGTGAGTGTGTGTGTATTGCCTGATTTACGTAAGTGCACCTGTGTGGTACAGCGCCTGTGGAGGTCAGAGAGGGCATCTGGAGTTACAAAGGGTTGTTAGCTGCCATGTGGGTGCTGGGAATTGAACCTGAGTCCTCTGCAAGAGTAGCCAGTACTCTTAATGGCTGAGCCATCTCTCCAGGGCCCCATCCTGACTGTCTTTAAATAGCTTTCCTTTTCTTTCCTGTGCTACTTGGAGTTTCATCTGCATCTGGGGTTTCTAGATGTTTTGTGATGTTAGGATAGATTCAGTGTTTAATGCACTGATGATAAAGATTTTCTCTTTCTCTTTTTAGTTCTTACAGGTTTTGAAACTGCTAATAAATACAACATTAGGACCAAGTTTGGGCAGAAAGTTTACTACGCAATAGAAGATTCTAGTTTCTTCAGCCGGATTTGCTGTGGAAACTCTAGGAGTTTCTCCATGAAGATCCTTGATAATGAAGGACATGAAGTCATCACTCTGCAGAGACCACTAAGATGTAGTAGTTGTTGTTTCCCCTGCTGCCTCCAGAAGGTCTGTGAGTAATCACCAGAGCAGCTCAAAAGACAGCTCAGTGAGAGTTTGCACCATGTCATTCAGGCAAAGTGATGCATGGTTATATTTTGGTCTGCGGTCAGCTATATAGGAAGGAAGGCAGGTGACTAAACCTCTGCCCCAGGTAATCTCCCCTGTGGGGTTGAGCAGCAGCTCAGACAAGAATCCTTGATATTGAAGAGAAGGCCCATAAGGCATCTTGGCCAAATCTCTTAACAGAAATGACCAAGGCATGGCTCAAGCCAATGTAGTTCCACCTTTGAGAACATCCAGGAACATTGTACACGCACATGAAGAGAAGACTAAGGAGAAGAACAGATGTATTCTTCACGATTTGGGCCAATCTACAAAGGAACAAAGAGAAAAAAAGTTACACCTCCTGTATTTTTCATTTCTTTCCTTTTATCAAAACGTATGAGCTGTGTTTTGTGTAATAAGTGTAGCCAGGTGGGGCTACCCACAGCTGTCTAAAGGCTAGCTGTCTGTTTGCTATCACATGGTGGTCTGTTCATTGCAGATGCATGTTTCTACCCAGACATCAGGGCATAAAGACTTACACAGAAGGTAGCTTTTCCCTGGAACTCGCTAGCCGAGACCATGTGCATGCATGCCCCAGTCCTGTAAAGATTCCACTGCAAGCATGACTCAAACAAGGGTTTCAGGAAATTACTTTTCTGCACATTGAGAGAATAGCAGATTTATTCATGAATTAATTTGTTTTCCATGCTTTTCAGGCTATAATTTTATATCCATGAAGAATGAATTTTGGGGAAAGCTCTGTAACTCAGTGGCATTTTGGCATCTGTCATGATACCTAATCCCAGTAAAGCACTGTCATCTTCTCCCAGAAAATATATTGCAGGGTCATGAGTTGAGTGCCCACATTGTTTTCCTTATAGCAAAATTTGGACTCCTAGCTGAAAACTGCAGTAGTCATTAGGGTTCCATCTATATGTATAAAACCATTTATAAATGAGTTTCTAACAGTTTAATAATTTAACATATGTAAGGATACTAGGGATTATTGTAGCTCATCTCTTCTATGGTATTTGCTGAGAATCTGATCCAAGTTAACTGACCTCTCTCTTTTCTGCAGTTACATGTTCCATGAAGTGAGGAAAGGAAGAACATGGATCTAGTTCAGGGGGTGTTGTGGATTGGAACAATGTTTGACATTTAAGAAGTTCTTAGTGAATGAAGCTTAGACAATAAGTTTATAAGGATATTTAGGGGTGCTGTTTTTCATTTCTAGATGGAAATCCAGGCTCCTCCTGGTGTGCCTATAGGTTATGTTGTTCAGACCTGGCACCCATGTCTGCCGAAGTTTTCAATTCAAAATGAGAGGGAAGAGACTGTCCTACGGATCACTGGTCCCTGTGTGGAGTGCAAGTGTTTTGGAGAAGTTCACTTTGAGGTATCAGACTTGATGGAGTTTATAGAATCTGATAACTTTGCAAGATGCTACAAATTAAATGAGGATTTAGGGTGGGCATGGTGGTGCAGACCTTTAATCCTAGCACTCAGAGGGAGGCAGAGGCAGGTGGATCTTTGTGAGTTCAAGGCCAGCCTGGTCTACAGAGTGAGTTCCAGGATAGCTGGGGCTACAGGGACACCCTGTCTCGAAAAGACAAAAATAATATATTTTAAATGAGGATTAGGTACAGATATTTACAAAGAAATGTGATCATCAAATGCTTATTGACCCAATGAACGGTCAGTGATAATTATGCTGGGTGAGGAAAAGCTGCTCAGTCCTCTTAAACAATAATATCTGAAATGTCTGTATTGGCTACTTATTGCTAAAACCAAATGCCTAACAAGAAGCACTCAAAGGAGGAAGGGTTTATTATAGCTTGTGTTTGAAGGTAAGATTGATCATGCTGGAGAGCATGGTGGGGAGGGCTTGGAGGGGATGGCATGGAGGGAGGACATAGAGGGGAGGATATGCAGAGAGGACATGGAGGGGAGGGTATGGAAGGGAGAACATGGAGGGGAGGATAAGGAGGGAAGACAGACATGGAGGGAGGACATGGAGGGAGGACATGGAGGGGAGGACATGGAGGGGAGGACATGGAGGAAGGACATGGAGGGGAGGGCATGGAGGGAGAACATGGAGGGAGGACATGGAGGGGAGGATATGGAGGGAGGACATGGAGGGGAGGGTATGGAGGGAGGATATGAGGGGAGGGAATGGAGGGAGGGACATGGAGGAAGGACATGGAGGGGAGGACATGGAGGGAGGACATGGAGGCAAGGAAATGGAGGGAGGGTATGGAGGGGAGGACATGGAGGGGAGAATATGGAGGGAGGGCATGGAGTGAGGACATGGAGGAGAGGGCATGGAGGGAGGACATAGAGGGAGGACATGGAGGGGAGGGTATGGAGGGGAGAGCATGGAGAGGAGGACATGGAGGGAGGACATGGAGGGGAGGACATGGTGGGGAGGACATGGAGGGAGGATATGGAGGGAGGACATGGAGGGGATGACATGGAGGGGAGGGCATGGAGGGGAGGGAATGGAGGGGAGGACATGGAGGGAGGACATGGAAGGGAGAACCTGGAGGGGAGGACATGTAGGGGAGGACATGGAGGGAAGACATGGAGTGCAGGGCATGGAGTAAGGACAAGGAGGGGAGGATATTGTGAGAAGACATGGAGGGGAGGGCATGGAGGGAGGAAATGGAGGCGAGGACATGGAGAGAGGACATGGAGGGACAAGGAGGATAGGGTAGGTAGGGAAATGCATGGGGGGAGGATATGATGGGAGGAAGTGGAGGGGAGGGTATGGAGGGAGGGCATGGAGGGGAGAAAATGGAGGGAGGACATGGAGGGGAGGACATGGAGGGCAGGACATCTAGGGGAGGACATGGAGGGAAGACATGGAGGGAAGGGCATGGACGGAGGACATGGAGGGGAAGACATGGAGAGAGGACATGGAGGGGAGGGCATGGAGGGAGGACATGGAGGGGAGGGAAAGGAGGGGAGGACATGGAGGGGAGGGAAAGGAGGGGAGGACATGGAGGGGAAGGCATGGAGGGAAGGACTTGGGGGGAGGTTATGGAGGAGAAGGCATGGAGGCAGGACATTGAGGGGAAGGCATGGAGTGCAGGACGTGGAGGGGAAAATATGGAGAGGACATGGAGGGTGGAGAGGGAGGGCATGGAGGGGAGGGTATGGAGGGAGGACATGTAGGGAGAACATGGAGGGGAGGGTAAGGAGGGAGGGCATGGAGGGGAGGGTATGGATGGGAGGATATGGAGGGGAGGCCATGGAAGGGAGGACATGGAGGGACGATATGGAGGGAGGAAATGGAGGGGAGGGTAAGGAAGGAGGGCATGGAGGGAGGACATGGATGGGAGGGTATGGAGGGAGCGAATGGAGGGGAGGTTATGGAGGGGGGACATGGAGGGAGAACATGGAGGGGAGGGTAAGGAGGGAGGGCATGGAGGGGAGGGTATGGAGGGAGGACATGGAGGGGAGGACATGGTGGGAGGACATAGATTGAGGACATGGAGGGGGATATTGAGGGGAGGATATGGAGGGTAGATATGGAGGGAGGACATGGAGGGGAGGGTATGGAATGGAGGAAATGTGGGGTAGGGTATGGAGAGGTGGGCATGGAGGGGAGGGTATGGAGGGAGGATATGGAGGGAGGACATGGACAGGAGCACAAGGAAGGGAGAACATGGAGGGATGGCATGGAGGGAGGGTATGGATGGGAGGACATGGAGGGAGGACATGGATGGGAGTGTATGGAAGGGAGGAAATGTAGGGGAGGGTATGGAGGGGAGGACATGGAGTGGATGACATGGAGGGAGGACATAGAGGGAGGACATGGAGTGGAGGACACGGGGGAAGACATGGAGGGGATGACATGGAGGGAGGACATAGAGGGAGGACATAGAGGAGGGACATTGAGAAGAGAATATGGAGGTGAGGACATGGAGTTAGGACATGGAGGGGACCTATCGACGGCAGGGCATGGAGGGAGAGCATGGAGTGGAGGGTATTGAGGGGAGGGTATGTAGGGAGGACATGGAGGGAGGACATGGAGGGGAGGACATGGAGAGAGGACATGGAGGAAGGACATGGAGGGGAGAAAATTGAGTGGAGTGTATGGTTGGGAGGTCATGAAGGTGAGGACATGGAGGGAGGACATGGAGGGGAGGGCATGGAGGGGAGGACATGGAGGGAGGACTTGAAGGGGAAGACTTGGAGGGGAGGACATGGAGGGGAGTATATGGAGGGAGGACATGGAGGGGAGGGTGTGGAAGGGAGGACATGGATGGGAGGGTATATGGGGAGCACATGGAGGGAGGACATGGAGGGAGGACATGGAGGTGAGGACATGGAGGGAGGACATGGAGGGAGGACATGGTAGGGAGAAATGGAGTGAGGGCATGGAAGGTAGGATATTGAGGGGAGAGTATGGAGGGGAGGACATGGAGGGAGGACATGGAGGGGAGGGCATGGAGGGAAGACATGGAGGGAGGCCTTGGAGGCGAGGGCTTGTACGTGAGGACATGGAGGGGAAAGCAAAATAATACAAACTTTCTGTCAGGAAACAGAACGTGATGTGGGCTAAAGCCTTCATTGTCCTTTCTGCTCAACAGTGGATCCCAGCCCACAGGATTTTATTTTTCACACCAATGGTATGTCCCTCCTGAGTTAAATCTTTTTGGAAACACCCTCATAGACCTTTTGGGAGGTGTTTTTCCATGGTGATTTTAAGTCCCATCTAATTGACAATGAAGATTAGCCATCAGATTTAACATTTAAATCTGTGCTTTGTGTAAGTTGAAAGCATTGTTTAATGTAAACGAAGCCTTGCTCTCTACATCAGATTGCCAAAATCCATGAGTGTGTGTCACTCCCACATGTGGCTGAGGATCTTGAAGGCATATTCAGAAAGTCACACACCTTTCATCTCTAAAAATTAACAATCGGAAAGAGATTGTCTGAAGGAAGTCAGTACCAGTGTAATGCCTGGAGCCAGCTGTGCTTCCTATTACTGTTACACTAAATTAGGTCAATGGGAAGCATGTGCTTGACATTTGCTTCATGGAGGAACTGCATCACAGCTGTTCTATTGTCATATGGATGACAGTATGTCATATGGATGTTCCATTGTCATACGGATGACAATATATCATATGTATGATTTAGTTGCAAATATCAAAAACCTGGGAAACTTTATAATGTCATCTTGACATCATGGTTCTTTTTAAAAGCCAGAAAAAATCTGGTCACAGCAAGGCCTACATTTCCCCAGAATGGGCGAAGGTGCTCTGGTACTAAGGCTGATGATAACTAGGGCTTTGGACCTGCATCGCCATCTCAGGTCTTCATCTCTCTGGGTTCATTCCGTTATGTCTCTGCCAGCCTTGGTAATTGTTAGGGTTTTAATTCTTCTCTTAGAAACCAATTATGTTATCAAGGAACTTTCCATCTATTGGCCTCAACAGAGGTGGGAATTTCAAGAAAATACAGGTGATGCAGGGATTTTATGAGGGACCTTACCAAGGTGTATGTATGTATGTATGTATGTATGTATGCATGCTTGGAGCACATATGTGCATACAGGTACACTACATGTATTATAAACACTTTATCACAGTATGTGTACTAATATTTCTTATATGAGATGGCACTCCTGCCAAAATCCAGACATGTAAACAGTTATTTCTGTTTTCAGAAACAATATTCACAAAACTTAAGCAGTCATATAATTTATTTTTAGCAAACAAATGAGAACATTGGGAAAACACTGAATTTTTCATATGTAAAGCTGAAAATTCAGATTTTACTTGGAAGCCCCTCCAGTGTTCTCACTACATGTGGTACAGAATTTGAATGGAGTATTTGTTTCATGTTACTTTAACTTTGAAAGAAGTTTTACTATTATTAATTGTTATATACTAACAGTTTTCTAACCGTTTTAAGATTTTTTTTGTTTGTTTTGTTTTCAATTCAGATCAAATCTGTTGATGAAACAGTTGTGATTGGCAGGATTTCTAAGCACTGGTCTGGCTTTTTGAAGGAGGTCCTTACGGACTTTGACAACTTTGGGATCCAGTTCCCTTTAGACCTTGACGTGAAGATGAAGGCTGTGATGCTTGGTGCTTGTTTCCTTATAGTAAGTCTGTTCCTCTAATTCTGGTTTCAGACAAAGTCTCTAGAATCATCTTGAAGTAACTTGAGAAATGTACACTTGGAGATAACTTTATTAGGGGAGAAGTGGGATATCATATTTCATTGCATACATGTATCAAATTCTCAAGAAAGAAAAGCAAAAGAATACCTTCTTGCTTTCCTGTCTTTACTAAAGAGATCATAATTTTAGCTTTGAAATTCTATGATTCTTCTTATACTTTGGATTCACCAATGACGTAGTTCTTGTCCAAAGAATCTATGTAGTTTCAAGTGGGAAGATACAAAGTTTATCTGTCAGAGAGGCTCTGACTTAAAAAATATTAGGTTGAGGTTTGGATAAATAGTTAAGACTTATATGTAACAAAACTTACTGAAATACAGATTTTTATCTTGACGTTAATTGACTAAATCATCTAATACATTGTAGTATATTCTTCAATAAGAATACACATTCAAGCAAGTCTCTAGATTTAATTACTAATTCATTGGAAACATCTGCAATAGAGTAGTTACCCTGAGCTTTCTAGAGCCTACACACTGTTAGACTCAGAACCAGAAGTCTGAAGAGCACCCAGGCAGTTCCATCCCATCGTGCCATCAAAGTTGAAGGTTATGAGGATAGATCTTTGGCTTCATAGTAGAAATATCTGGGTAACTCAAGCTCCCCAACATATGAATGCCCTGAACCAATTAAAAATCTCTGCAGATACAGTCAACCTTTCGATCTATATAGCATCCTGGGGTGATTCCATTGTGCACCAAGTTTTGGAGCAACTCATTACCTTGTTGAGGGAATTAAATCTGAAAACCTAAAGAGCAAAAAGTATATACAACTAAATAATCCAGGTCCTTCAACAAACAAATATCAAAGAAAAGAAAAATACAACAAAAGGGGAGAGATTTAGGAGATACCAATTTAAGTAGTTTGTGGGTCAGGTATAGATGCACATTTGATTAAATTAATAAGACCTTAATGTGGCATTCAGAGGAATATGAATATTGGCTATAGCCATGATGAAATTAAGTACTATATTTTATGTAATCATGCACTGTGGTTGTGAGTAAGCCTAACAGGGTGCACGCATTTCAGAAGGCACATGCTGACATTTATCAGATTTCCTTTTGCTTCACTCCATTTTTTTTTTTCTGAGACAGGGCATCCCTCTGTAGCCTAAACTGGACTCAATGTCACTGTAACCCTTGCTTCAGCCTCCCAAGTGCTCAAATTATAGGTGTGAGACACCATTCCCACCTGAGGTTTGCTTTTTTTTTTTTGAGACAAAGTCTCATATAGTCCCAGCTGTCCTGGGACTTACTCTGTAGACAGGGCCGGCCTTGAACTCAGAGATCCACCTGCCTCTGCCTCCCAAGTGCTAGGATTAAAGGTGTGGACCACCACATCCTGAGAGATTTGCTTTTAAATTAATAAAGAGAGTAAAAGCATGGAGATCTCAGAAATGTGCCAGATTAACCAAACCTGGTCATGGTTAGTAATTACTGAACCAGGTGAACCAATAACCCTGGCATGCTATTGTGCTGTTCTCTCAAATTTGAGATGTGTGTGATGATCTCTAAATAACAGCTCTATGTCTTTTTATGGACAAACAGTACCTGTGTGCACTTGTGGGTGTCCCCAATGTCTTGTTACGTGTATATGCTATGGGATGATTAAATCAAGCCAATGCACATTTTTATCCCCTCAAGCAATTTTCTTTATTTTGGAGTGTGACTATTTAAAATCACCTCTCTTGGTAATGTTGAAATGCCCAGTGCATTATTATAAACTATGATTACAGTGTTGTGCCACATAACTCTGGAACTTATTGACCTACATGAATCTCTAGAGCCTTTGATTTGGTTCCAAGATCTCTATCCCAGCTTCCCTTCCTGCTCTGGGAACTGCCATTCTACTCTTTTAGAACTGTGAGTTCAACACGTTTGTACTCCCTGTGTAAGTGAGATTGGGTTGCACTTAATTTTGTCCTCAATGCTGGGCGTGGTGGTGCATGCCTTTAATTCCAGCACTAGAGAGGCAGAGGCAGGTGGATCTCTGTGAGTTCAAAGCCAGCCTGGTCTACATAGTGAGTTCCAGGACAGCTGGGGCTACAGGGAGACCCTGTCTCAAAAACAAAACAAAACAAAACAAAATTTTGTCCTCAGCACATTTCACATGATATACTATCTTGTAGGCTAATCTGTTTTGTTTCTGTGGGAAACTTTGCTTTGTGTGTCTGTCTAGTATCTAACACTGTAGACCAATCTGGCTTCAAACCTCCTCTCATTGCCTTCCTTGGGTTTTCTTCATCTGAAAACTGACCTCAGGTTTATTGCTGAAAATTGATTTTAATATTTTTCTTCTCATCTAGGACTTCATGTTTTTTGAAAACAATACAAACAGGAGATCAAAATTATTTTGTTAATGGATTAATAAAAATGTCCTTGGAAAATGTGAAGTCTGAATATTGAAATTCTTCATATCTGCATGAATTAAACTTGAACTGAAATAACTGCCTGTTGTATGATTTTGCTTTCCAAGAAACTAGAGGGTTTTTTTTAATAAAAAAAAAAATTTAATAAAAATTTAAAAAATTAAAAAAAAAATTTTCAGTCCAATTTAGACACATTCCCCTTTCTCTGCCCCCCACCCCACCCCAGTTCATGCATGCATTCTGCCATAAATGTCCTGCATTTTTCTCTCAGTCTTTTTTTTCTTCCTTTTTTTAGCATCCACAGATGAAGGATACCATTTGTCGTTTGTTTTTCTGGGACTGGGTTACTTCACTCAGCATGATGTCCTCTAGCTCCAGCCATTTTCCTGCAAAGCTCGTGATGTCTACTGCTGCATAGAACTCTATCGTGTAGATGTACCACATTTTCTCTATCCACTCGTCAGTTGAGGGGCATTTAGGTTGGTTCCAGCTCCTTGCTTTTGTGAAGAGAGCTGCAATAAACATGGCCGTGCATGTATCTCTGTGGTGGGGTGAGTCTTGAGGGTACATGCCTAGGAGTGGTATGGCTGGGTCAGGTGGCAAGTTCATTCCAAGTCTTCCAAGTGTTCTCCACATTGCTTTCCATAGTGGCTGTACGAGTTTACATTCCCACCAGCAGTGGATGAGTCTTCCCCTTTCCCCACAACCTCTCCAGCACTTGGTATCATTTGTTTTCTTGATCCTAGCCAGTCTTATTGGAGTAAGGTGATATCTTAAAGTGGTTTTGATTTGCAGGAACTAGAGTTTATAACCTAGACCAGTGGCTTCAGAGAGTTTTACATATATTACAGTGAACTTTCACTGGGAATTTGGAAAAATGGACATAAGAGTTTGAAATTTTCTATAAAAAAATGTGTTTTAGTTTTAATCCCTGATTTGTTTTCCATTTTAAACAAGGTTAAGCACTAAGTTTAATAAATACACTCCTCTATTAAATTTAGTTGTGGCTTATTTCATACAAAATGCCTAATGTAATTAACTTTGCAAATATTTATTTTAACTTAAAAAAATTTCTGTTGTCTTTATAGGCAAACACTAGTCAATGCTGGCATTAGTAAGAAAGAACACAATGTGGTTTGATTTTCTCTTTATTTCTTTATATGAAAATGCTTCTATTAAGTAATCTATTCCTTGATACTATTTTTTGTTGTTGTTCTTTCAGATACAGGATTTCCCTGTAGCCACAGCTAGCTTGGAACTTGCTATGTAGACCAGGCTGGCCTTGATCTGCCTGTTTCTGTCTCCTGAGCACTGGAATTAAAGACATGTGCCATCATGCTTGGCCTAAGTGACATATTCCTGTAAGTTTAATTTCCATGCATCAAGAGCATGAATTACAATTCTTATAACCCAAGTATTAAGATTTCAACTAAGTTTGAGCTCAAAAAGAACTAGTTCATTTTCAAGTTATTTAGCTGAAACTTATTAGGGAAATCCTGACTACACTTCGGGAAATGCTGTTAAAATGTTTAAAATGCTTTGGGTCACATACAGGACCTGCCGGTGTCAAGAGGTACTGGGGTGCAGGGATGTTCCCTCCACCTCCTGCTCCAGCTCTGGACCTGCTGTCAAAACCCGACTCCCTGACTCCAAGCTCTATGGTTATCCTTGTGCCTTAATTTCCTCAATTGTCAGTAGTGAAATTTTCTGTTAATAATGATAAGGTATGCTGGGAGATAACTCAGCAGTTAAGTGCACTGGCTTGTACAGAGGGCCTTAGTTCAGTTCCCAGCACCCACATGGTGGTCCGGGGGCACAGTTGCCTCCATGGGCATTTTACGACACAAGTGCCACTTACACACATTTGTACACTCATACACACAAAAATAAAAATAGTAAATAAAATGTTTTTTTAAAATAATGATTTCAGACTTTAAGGTCCATGGAAGGACTGTGAGATTCTACCGCGCGTCCAAGACTGTGAGAAGTTCCCTGTACTAATAGCATAGTGGAAAATAAGAAAAAGCATTCATTGTGATGCCCAGTGATTCCAGAAGACAGGGAAGCAGCTCAGAACAATGCAGAAAACTTAGCTAAATCAGATTTCTGTGCTGTGACTTTGCAGTCGTATAAAATTCACTGGGAACCGTGTGTCAGACCCAGAGCCTCCTCTCAGGGCAGAGAGACATTTACACGCCAACACATGGACTCTCTGTCCCTATCCTCAGCACCTCAAAATGTGCAAGCCATGAAGGAGGGAAACAAAACATGGTGGAGGAGTTGAGACTGAATGTAAGTGGATAGTGCAGGCTTGAACAGGCTGGTTTGTAGGTGGCAGTGGGGCTAGAAGCCTGATCGACAGACAACCAGCCAGAGCTCTGACTGGGTGCCTCTGCCACACAGGTAAGATCATTTGTTACCCACCTTCTTGCTGATTTGGAAATATGAACCCTAATTACATCTTATGAATGCACCTAACTTGGAAACCAGGCAGATTGCTTACCTGGGTGCCAATGGCTGTGTTCTGCATGGGGGTTCTGGCTTCCCATGGCACCACAATGAAGTTACTCTATTAGCAGACAGGAACAATGGTGGTCCATTGGGTTTGTCTTGAAATATCCTTATATGCCCAGTCATTTCTAAAGATACTTTTTCAGGAATTAGCATGATTGGTCCACAGCTATGGACTTGCAGAGCCTGAAATATTTTATTCCGTGCTCTTCTGGATGTTGTGGTTGCTGATGAAAAGAGAATCTGGTATTTCTGCTTTTGTATGTAAGTTGATATGTTTCTTGTGTTGCTTTTAGGAATTTTTTTTTTAATTTGTGGTTCGACAACTTGATTATGATTTTATGTGGAGAGTTTCTTCTCTAGTCACATCTATATATTTGGGGTTCTATATTCCCCGTGTTTGGGTACATACTACTTTTACTTGTTTTGTGAGGTTTTCTGCTATAATTTCATTCAGTTTTCTACCTTATTACATTTTATCTCTTTTCTCTATACTGGGAATTCTCAGGTTTGAGCTTTCAAATGCTTTCTTGAGATTTTGTTCATATTCCTTAATTTCATATATATATATATATATAAATATAATTTCATATATATAATGTTTGTCTCAGCTGTATCATTGATCCTGGGATTAATTCCTCTGCATGGTCTTGTCTGTTCTGATAGCATCTGCTGTATTTTTTATTTAATTGACCTGTAATGATCTGAAAAACTCCATTTTTTTTTTTTTTTGGTCTTTTTGAGACAGGGTTTCCCTGTAGCCTCAGCTGTCCTGGAACTCACTCTGTAGACCAGGCTGGCCTTGAACTCACAAAGACCCACCTGCCTCTGCCTCCCAAGTGCTAGGATTAAAGGCGTGCACCACCATGCCTGGCTAGAAAAACTCCATTTTAAACAGAGAAACCTTCACTTTTAGCTCAAGGCTGCACAGAAGATTTCAGGCAGCCCCAATGCCCTTCTCTTTTCTTGAGAAATGCTTCTGCTAAATAAATACAAACATGATTAACTGCTGGTTTTGGCTTCTGTAACTTCCATATTCTGCTTAAAGTCACCCTGACATTTTCTTTTTTTTAGTAAAATACATTTATGATATTTTGTGTATTTCATACATCATTTTTCAGTCCAATTTAGACATATTCCCCTTTCCCTGCCCCCCCGCCCCCACCCCAGTTCATGCACTCTGCCATACATGTCCTGTGTCTTTCTCTCAGTCTTTTTAAAGTTTTTCTCTGCAGACGTTTATTGTTTGAGGAAGAATTTAACTGTATCAGTCAGCTCTTTGACCCAGTCCTTATGTTGTTGTTGTTCCCTACCATTTGTATTGCTCCAAAATATGCCTATATAAACATCACATATGTACCAAAATTATGACCTCTGAAAATAAACTAACCATATGTTAATTCAAAAATATGTTTAGGAATTCACATTTTCCCTTTAACTTTATATTACCACATATGGTAATTACAATGTCTGAAAATAAGGGGTAAGTTAATTCTAGAGCCCGTTAAGAGATTCACATTATGGGGCTGGAGAGATGGCCATCCACAGAGTAAATGAACTTGTATGTGCACTTGCCAGTAAGAATTGAAGACAGGCAAAACAACAGTACTCTCTCTCTCTCTCTTTTTTTGTCTTTTTACTAAGATCTCAAATTTTATACCTGAAGTACAATTTCTCAGGCCTTCCTGATTATTTCTGGTTATACTTTCCTTTTGGATGCTTGAGGCCACACAGCCAAGATTAACGAAGATTTTTGTTTTCTCAAGGTCAGTTGAGGATCTGGTCCTCAGGGGTCACTTGGGTTTGATGTCATCTTTCTTTACCGCTGCATAGAACTCCATTGTGTAGATGTACCACATTTTTGTTATCCACCCATCCGTTGAGGGGCATTTGGATTGGTTCCAGCTCTTTGCTATTATGAAGAGAGCTGCACTAAACATAGATGCGCAAGTTTCTTTGCGGTAGGATGAGTCTTGTGGGAATATGCCCAGGAGTGGTATGGCTGAGTCAGGTAGTAGGCTCATTTTGAGTCTTTTAAGTGTTCTCCACCCTGTTTTTCATAGTGGCTGTGTGAGTTTGCATTCCCACCAGCAGTGGATGAGTGTTCCCCTCTCCCCGTGATTTCTCCAGCACGTGGTGACATTTGTTTTCTTGATCTTAAATGGAGAAAAATTAAAATCATTCTCCTTAAAGGCATGAACCCAGCAAGGCTTGACTCCTCTTCAGTGTAGTGCTTGAAACACTTGCTAGGGCCATAAAGCAAGAAAGGGAAATTAAAGGAGTACTAATTGGCAAAGAGTAAGTCAAACTATCCCTTTTTGCAGATGATATGATAGTCTACTTGAGGGATGCTAAAAACTCCACCAGAAAACTAGACATGATTAAGAGTTTCAGTAAAGTGACTTAGGAAAATCAGTAGCCTTTCTTTATACTAACAACAAGCAACTGGAGAAGAAATATAAGGAGACCTTCCCACTCACAATAGCATCAAAAAATAAAACACCTGGGAACAAACCTAACCAAAGACACTAAAGATCTCTACAACAAAATTTTAAACTCCTGAAGAAGGAGATTGAAGATGATACCAAAAGATGGAAAGACCTCCCATGCTCATGGACTAGAAAAATTAATATAGTAAAATTTTCTATTCTACCCAAATTAATATATGTATTCAATGCAATCCCAATTAAAATCTCCATGAGTTTCTTCACAGACTGGGAAAAAATATCCTTAAATTCACACAGAAAAATATAAGACCCTGAATAGCTGTGGTGGTTTGAATGATAGTGTCCCCCATAGGCTTTAAGTATTCAGAATTTTGTCTCCAGTTGGTGGCACTGTTCTTGGAGGTCTTAGAAGGTGTGGCTGTGCTGGAGGAAGTACATTATTGGGGTCAGGCTTAGTGAGTTTAACAAGCCTTGTGGTCTCCAGCTTCTCTCTCTCTCTCTGCTTCTTGTGCTCATTTCGAGATGTGACCCTCGGCTTGCTGCTCCAGCCCCGGCCACCATGCTTCCCACCACAATGGACTCTGATTCCCTGGAACTGTCAATTGTAAGCTCAAATAAACTCTTCCTTTTATAAGTTCCCTTGCTCATGGTGGTTTATCACAGCAACAGAAAGTGACTAATACAATAGCTAAAGCAGCCCTGAGTGAAAAGTGCAATACAGGGGGGATCATTTTACCAGACATCAAACTATATTACAGGGTTATAGTCATAAAGACAGCCTTGTACTGGCAACAAAACAGACTAGTTGACCAATGGAATAAAATTGAAGTTTCATACTTGAGCTCATATAATTTCAGCCACCTCTTATTTGACAAAGGGGCCAAGAAAGCTCAATGGAGGAAAGATAGCATCTTCAGCAAATGGTGTTGGCAAAACTGGATCACCATTTTTTTTTTTTTTGGGTGTTTTCGAGACAGGGTCTCCCTGTAGCCCCAGCTGACCTGGAACTCACTCTGTAGACCAGGCTGGCCTTGAACTCATAAAGATCCGCCTGCCTCTGCCTCCCAAGTGCTAGGATTAAAGGTGTGCGCCACCACGCCCGGCTGGATCACCATTTTGTAGAACAAAATTAAACCCCTACCTCTCACTCTGTACAAAAATCAACTCTAGGTGAATTAAAGACCTCAACATGAAATCCAAAACCCTGAAGGTGATAGAAGAAAAAGTTGGCAGCAACCTACAAGACATAGGCATAGGAAAAGACTTCCTAAATCAAACAGCAGCTGCACAGGAAATAAGGTCAATAATTGACAAGTGGGACCTCATCAAACTCAAAAGCTTCTGTACAGCAAAAGAGAAAGAGAAAACCCACAGAGTGGGAGGAAAACTTCACCAGTGATACATCTGACAGAGCATTAACATCCAGAATATATAAACTACTCAAAAAACAAAGAAGTAAAAAAAAAAAAAAAGACTCACTCAAAACATGGAGTAAAGAGCTGAACAGAGACTTCACCAGTAAGGAAGTTAAGATAGCTGAGAAATATCTTAAAAATTGTTCAATATCATTAATAATTAAGGAAATGCAAATTAAAACCATTCTAAGATATCATCTCACCCTGATATTTTCTTTTTTCTTTTCTTTTTTTTTTTTTTTGGTCTTTTGAGACAGGGTTTCCCTGTAGCCCCAGCTGTCCTGGAACTCACTCTGTAGACCAGGGTGGCCTTGAACTCACAAAGATCCACCTGCCTCTGCCTCCCAAGTGCTAGGATCAAAGGCGCGTGCCACCACACCCAGCTTGATTTATTTATTTATTATTTTTTTTGTCACATCCTGATATTTTCTAAGTGGGCCAGAAGTGCCAGGCAGCTGTGGGTTTTCTTATTGTGGTTTTATCCTTCTAAGGACTTCTCTTGGTCCATTCAGGTCACAGACAGTCATAACTGGGCACCAAGATTGTTTATCAGCAGCACTGTTTTCTTTTTAATAAATTTGGCTGATTAGCATTTGATTTGGTTCTGAGGGTCTTTACTGGCTATGTAAAATCTCAGCAACAGACTGTCTCCTTGATTTCTGGTAGATTTTTTTTCAATGTTTCCATCCCTTTGCTGAATTTTTCATCTGTATTTTAGACTTTGGCCTCCATTTCACTGCCTGTTTCATTCACTTTGGATATTGTCTTATCAAAGTCTTTGATGTATTTCCTTAATTTGTGCATCTGTTTGATCTGTCTATAAAGCCACTAATTCTTTTAAGGACAAAGTTCTGAAGAGATGGTGCAGTGGTTACGAGTATTTGCTGCTCATTCTTAGGATTACAGGTCCAGTTCTCAGAACCCAAATGATGGCTAACAACCATCCCAGCAATAGGGGATCTGTTGCTGTCTTCTAGCTTCCACAAACATTGTATACACATGATGCACTTACATACATGCAGAGACAACTTATGCACCTAAAAGATATCCAACCAGAAAGTGGTTGATTACCCCCTTGCACTGCTAGGCATGTCTCACCAGTCCAGTCTCTACTGTAGCTCATACGAGTCACAAACAGGTAAGACTAATGAGGTCTGTTCTCCCTGCTAGTGTGCATGGAAACTTCCAGCATATGAAATCCAGCCAATAGGAATGTAGCATCCTGATCAGTACCAGCTTGATTTCCCCAAGTTCTGTAACTCAGGTATTTGGTATCTTCAGCAACACGGTCTTGCCACCAAGTTCTGATGGGTAACCAAGAATATTGGCAATAGCCTGTAATGTCTTGGGGAGCTCTCTGAGATCCCGCTCATGAACAATTTAATTTAAAATAAGATAGGCTATGGGGCTGGAGAGATGCCCTAGCAGTTAAGAGCACTGACTGCTCTTGCAGAGGACCCAGGTTCAATCCCTAGCACCCACATGCAGCTGAGAACTGTCTTGGCTCCAGTTCCAGGGGAATCCAATACCCTCTTCTGACCTCTCTGGCATTGCATGACACGGGTGCACAAACCTACATGCAGAAAATACATTCATACACATACAAAAATAAATAAAATATTTAACAAAAGATAGCCTATGCTTAACACGGATTTTTGATGGCCAATGGTGTCTGGGGGAACCTTCTATAGTAATAGGTCTGAATGTGGCACTTTCAGAGGTCTTCAGTGTTAGCTACTATCTTTTTTCTATTTATGGTTCAACAAAGAGGAGTGAGGCCTTTAGCATGTCAGGGAGGAAGTGACCTCAGCTTGGTCTATTCAAATTCACATCTTTGGTTAGCTCTGCATACCTGTCTTCAGACTGTGTCATTCTAAGTAAGTATAATCAACAGCTTCATTTACTGTGGCACAAGTACGTGTTTAGAGAACTGAGTCCCTTCAAAGCTCTGAACGGAATGTTTATTGTGTGGCTGCCTGGATATGCCCATATGAGGAGAGACAGCCTACAGGGAAACCTGAGAGACCGAATGGTGAGCCAGCCAGAGGACCAAGCCCCTTCAATCTGACCTCTAAGGTAGCCATTTCCAGTGTAGTTTTGAAAGCCTACTGACTGTTTGTGTTGGTTTCCATAACTGACCTCTCCCCTTACGTCTGTTTTCCTCTTCACGGTCCATCTAACAGGCTTGTAACTCACACTAGGAAAGTCTCATCCAGGCAAGTGACCCATAAGTTTATTGGTGTGTCGGTGCTGCCAGTCTGACCTGAGGGAACATCTTTCTGTCTTTTTGTGAGGGACAGCTAAGTTTGTGTGTTGGGTACGAATCTCTGAGCCCTACTTCTTTGATGTCCAGGACAGAAAGCAAACTCTTGGGCTCAAAAAGAGAAATTCCGTTACTGCAGAGCAAGAAAGCCTCCAACCATATCCTCCTGAAATTAAATACACCAGGTCCTGAAGGGGCTCTTCTCTCGGTCCTGATGCATTTCTCTCCCCTTGTACTCTCTCACTCCTTGAACCTTTAGCTCCCTTAACGACAAGACATCTTGAATCTTACACTTTTTACCTCTAGAGTTGGCTTGTAAGTTCCCACACTGCATCAACTATAAGTCCTTCTAAAGATAGGCTATTTCATGTCTGTGATTATATGGAAGAGTGAGAATTTTCCTCCAGAATCAATAAACATGTACACTTTGTTGAAGCATAATACAAGATTCATATTTGCTCTGAAGATTCAGGTGAACCTCACATTTTATATAATTGTTATCACTGTTCATTGAAAACCTGTGACAGAAAATGTTTAAACAGTGACAGGGTACAAAAAAGTGTTGGAATTTTATGTCTACTGGCAGGGATATCCTGCTTTATCGAACTACAGATAATCATGATCAATAACTGAAAGCTGAGATCTCTAAGAAAATGTTTAAAAAAGATCATATTGTTTATCCAGTGTCTTTTTGATGCCATGTGTTTTTTTGTGTGTATGCCAAAAAAAATCAACACATTTATACTCATTAAAACATATTTATATTCATCAATGCATCAATGTATCAACTAATGTTATAGTGTATACACATAATACACTTATTGAAACAAAACTTAATGTATAGTTAATTGGAGTTTTTAAAGTCTAGTTGTCATTTGTGTATAAAGCACATATCTGTGCTTGCCAACACACATGAGATGATATATTCTGACTTGTTTTCCAGTTCAAATAGTCACTCTACAGTCAATTATTGTATATGTACACAGACTTAAAAGTGAGGCTTCTGGAAACATCTTTCCAAACATGTTCAGCACACTTACACTGGTTTTTAAAAGTCAGAACCAACCTTTTGGAGCTCAAGAGACTTACAACAGAAACCATTTATTCAAGGAAACCAGGAAGCTGCCCCTAAGAAGAGCCTGTTCTGTAGCAGAATCTCATCCTCTCCAGCTTCACATCCAGATCATCAGCCCTGCCTGCACCCATTGTGTTTATATCAGCCTGCAGGAAACAGCCCTGGTGCCTGGAAGCAATGCGGCCGACATAAGAGTGAGGGTCCGAGGCAGGCAACGTATCCAGCTGACTGTGTGGATATGGGGTCCGTCTCCCGTGTCCCTAGAAGAGGAAGTGCACTGTGCTGCTGGCTTTGAAAATGGAGGACAGGGACAGCCTCAAGAAGCTTGAAAAGGCCAACAAGCAGACTGCCAAGGATCCATAAAGAACAGAGTCCTGCAGCTTAGACTTGGACTACCTAACTTCCTAACAGAGACCTGTGCGGGGTGGTGGCTTGTTACTGCAGCCACAGCGGGACAGCCTTATACCTACTACTTAAAAATCCATGACTTTGGAATTGAGTAATGCTGAGAGGCTGGAAGAATGTTGAGGAGCTTGAGAGGAAACGCTTGGGTTGCTTCAACAGGCGGTTCCTAGACTATGCTACCAGCACTGCCGCTTGTGAGAACGTGCAAGAGAAGAACGAAGGCGTCCTTGGAGGACCAGAAAAGGCGATTCTCTGTAGAGCTTCCTTGACCTGAAGCTCTTTGGAAAGAAGAATTTGGAAGCACTACTGTTGTTGTTTTATGCGTATGAGTGCTTGTATGTATGCAAATGCACCTGAGGAGGCCAGAAGACCATGGATCCCCTGAATTGGAGTAACGGGAGGTTGTTAGTTGCCATGTGAGTTCAGAGAACCGAACCCAAGTCTTCAGTAAGACCATTCAGTGTTCATAACTGTGGAACCATCTCCCCAACCCCCATAATTCTGTATTTTTAATTGAGATTTATTTTTATTGTTTTTTTTTTTTTTTTTTTTTTTTTTTTTTTTTTAGTTGCTACTAAGCTCTTGATTAAAAGCTTTAGTTTGAAACATTAAGAACTCCACATTTTGAAATGTATGCAAAACAGTCTGAAAGTGACATTAAAAAAGCACACACATCTGGGGAAGAAGGAAGCATCCAGAATCAAAATTTATATTTATTTTTTATTCTATTATTTACATTTGTTGTTGTTGTTTATTGTAGAAGGAATTTCCCTGAGACCCGCGGCCTGGGAATGATATTAGATAGGTTGAATTCACAGAGATCCTCTTCCTCTGCCTCAACCATGATTTAAGCGGATTCGCCTAAATGCCCGTATAATTTTATACTTACGATCAATTGATTTTCTTCAGGATTCAGAAAAAAACTCAAGGGAGAAAAAAGTCATCAGCAAATTGTTCTGAGACTGGGTATCTGCAGGTGAAGAGTCTGGTTAGATGATTATATACCTTGTAGAGAGATTGTTTCAAAAGGGATTAAAGACTCAAGGAAGAACTAATGGTTGGGAAAGCATAAGGATAAATTATCATAACCCTGGATTAGGGCCTAACTTCTTACATATAACATAAAATACAACACAGCAGTATCAGACAGACAACTTTACTATGTCAAAATTAGGAGCCTTTGTGCTTTTAGAGAAATCATCAAATAAGAAGCCTTCTCACTTAACAGAAATGTTTGCATGGTAAATGGCTAGAGCTAGAAGATACCATGCTGAGTGAAGTAACACAGTCCCAGAAAAACAAACGACGAACGGTGTCCCTCATCTGTGGATGCTAGCACCAATTACCTAATTGTATGGCAAACTGAGTAACGTCAATGTGATCTGAAAACAACGGTGCTCGTATATTGTGAATCCCTTAAAATATAATAAATTAAAAAAACAGAAATGTTTGCACATATTATAAGGAAATTTTAACTAAAATATATAATAATATATAGTATGCTTCGTAATATATAATATGCTTCATAATAAAAATACAACACAAAAACATGAGCAAAGGATTTGAATACATGATTATCCAAATAAGATAATCAATAGCATAGAAAAAAACATTTAAGAATATCAGCATTGCAGAAATGTGACTCAAAATAAGGTACAGCTTCACACTCACAGTGGTGGTTATAACTGAAGACAGATACATGAACTGGTGGGCAGGAGTGTGGAGACTGTGGAACTCCATCCAGTGCTGGTGAGAATGTCGAACAGAAAAGCCACATTGGAAAAATGTTTTTGGCTGCTCAAAATTTTGTATATATACATATTATATATATGGATATATCTAAACTAAATAACTCTAAAAATGTGTGTGTTTCTCTCTGTTGTTAGTCTGTGAACAAAATGAAGAAAACAGCCAGGCGTGGTGGTACAAGCCTTTAATCCTAGCACTTGGGAGGCAGAGGCAGGCAGATCCTTGTTGAGTTCAAGGCCAACCTGGTCTACAGAGTGAGGTCCAGAACAGCTGGGGCTACAGGAAGACCCTATCTTAAAAAAAAAAAAAAAAAAAAAAAATGAAGAAAACAGAAAGACTGATATGACCTCAATCAGGGTCAATAGGACAAATTATTTCCATAGAGATTAGTTATGAATGCATTAGAATAAAGGTATACTGGTGGAAAATCTCTACCAAAATCATACTTAAATTTATTTTTTATCTTGTGGTTACCTATGACAAAATGCCACCATGTCTACCATATGTCCTTTAAGATGGGAGGAATTGCAGAGGGTAAAGATCATCTCACCATTTTGCTAATTCTGAAATAGAAAGACAATTTTATTAAAGTACATTGAAATCACATAGGAATGTTGATAACAATTCACACTTAGGGAATTAATTGGGGTGTGCTGTATTCCCAGGATCCCTTTTGGTTTTAGTTGAGGCACAATATATATGTGTATGTATGTACATATGTATGTATATGTATATGTGTATATATAACTATAAACACTCTAATTGAGTTAACATATTCAGTAGTGTAAAGTTTTACAGCTAAATTTCTAAATCAATTTAATCTGTCTCACTCTAGAGCATTTGCATAATCCATATTATGTCTTTTTATAATCTACAACCCACAAAGCAATGGATGTGGGCCCCAGGGACAGCGCTCACCTGCCCCCCTGGATTGGAACTTTTGGCTGAGGTATAATAAAGTGTTTCTGAACTTATTTGATCCATGATTATATAAATTTAGTTCTTTTTGGTAATTTATACTATAACAAGTTTAACTATAAACCACGATAACTCTAACAATAAGATTTTATATTTTATTTGAATTTAAGCTTTCATTTTTTATGTAGTCACGCTCATTTTAAATATTATAATATTGTTATTTACAAGTCTAGATTTTGAGACTGTAACTTGAAATTAACACCAGAGCATCTCTTTCTGACTCATACTTCTTTCATGTGTGGGTATGGGAAGCCTAAATGCAAACATGACAAATGCATGTTAATGTCAGGGAAATGTCTTAATTGTTCTTATCAGATTTCATGAGATCCAATTGCTGTTTGTTTATGCTATCAATACTAATTTCCCAAGACACTGACTCTGAATAATTAACTTTGACAATTCTGATGCCTGTAATCACTGGATAGATCTTATAATTCTTGAAAACTGAAATGCAGTGCATATCCCTTCTGGAAAAGGCTGCTTACCCTTGTAATAGATTATGGCAAGTTTGTCACAAAGGATTATAAAATATAACAAAATATTTTAAAATTCAGATAAAAACTATGTAAAATTGATGAAATTGCAGTATAAACATTTCTACCTAAATTTAAAAAATATTTCTAAGAATATTTAGGCAAAGTATAGTCAAATAAATTTTCGTTGTCCATCATATTGATTTCATTAACAATAGAAAACTTTTATAAATGAACAATTGTGTATTTGCTTGCTTTAGAGCCATAAAGTTTATGTGACAAAAATTAGACATGTTAATAATTGAGCACTTTAAATATCTCAAATATAGGTATGAATTTCTTCGTGAATGTACTCTGTTTAACTTTAGTTTGATGATTTCATACCATTTATTTTTATTTTCTACTCTAACAGATAAATCAGTTGATAGTATGTCATCGTTTTGATGAAGAAGGTATGTACCCAAGTACACTGAAATATTCATCCCTGACTGTTGGAAATGTTTCCTGTAGTTGGATCACTGCCTGTGAGTGTATAGATGCTTGAGAGAAACTTAACTTTGAACACGTAAAAAGACAATCTACTTAGACATGGAGAGGAGAGAACAAGGTAAATGAGAACAGGAAGGAGAAAGGCAGACGCCCTGGTCACGCCTGCACGCCAGCTGTGCGACACCTCGGCCTGGTGCCTGAAATGGTTTTCTCAGAAAAATTCCTCAAATAAGACTACTTCAGGGAAACAATGCTCCTCGAATTCTGCTAGTAGAAACAGAAGGCAGATAGCTGACCAGATAAATCATTTCCATTCTCAAGTTTGAGAAATTGTCTGTGAGAGTTTATCTCTCTCTCTCTCTCTTTTTTTTTTTTTTTTTTTTGAGCAGGGCTCCCTTTAAGTTCAGCGCGGATCTCACTCTGTAGAGCAGCTTGGCCTTGAACTCACAGTGACCCTGATCTGGCTCCCATGCTAGATTAAGGTGTGCACACCACACTGGAGACTTTTTTTTTTTTTTTTTTTTTTTTTTTGGCCTTCTTGAGGTTTCTGTAGCAGCTGTTGGAATTCGTCTATGACCAGATTGGCTTTATCACAAAGATTGCCGGCTGTCCAGTGTAGGTTAAGGCATGTGCACACACCGCTTAAGCTCTTTTATCTTCAATGAAAAGGAGTTCTTTCATGGAAGGAAAATTCATTGATGAAATAAATTTTTCATTTTAAAATAGTCTATGATATGGTTTTTTCTTACCATTGGAGGTTTATGATTATAATAGTTGGATTATTAACTATCGTTTTTTTCTAAATTAGTGTATTAAGAATTATTCTATATGTTTTTTTTTTTTTTTTTTTTTTTTTTTTTTTTTTTTTTGTTGCTTGCTTTAAATGCTTTGACGTTTTTTCCAGGAAAGTGTTTGCTAGCATTTTGAGAGATCGAGAGCAGATTTGGGGTTGTTTGTGTCTTTCCTGAAGTGTTCACCATACTTAATAGAGCAAATGGTAATTACTAAAGAAACGAGTAATAGGTAGTTGGTCAAGTAAGAAGAACAGTAGTATGTTTATCATAATGAAGTTATAAATGGGGGTCGAAAACAAGTATATAAAGTAATTATTTTGCAGGTTTGAATGTTTTTGAAGACATGAAAAGCAGGTTTGCTATATATGGCTATTTAAGGATGAATCAAAGAGACCTAAGATAAATGGAAAGTTCTTCAGCTTTTATATAATCATTTTATTAAATTAGCCACATGTGGCTAATTTCCCTCTAAGTAAGGATCCATTGAATAAAGTCTGGAAATATTTTTTGGTTTTAAACTATAATTTGTTTAATACAATAGAATGTTCTTCAAATATATAGATATTGTATATATTTATATATAAATATTAAAAGTGAGGGATTGTGTTACTGTTAAACATTAAAATAGCATACATTTTAAGTATATCTCATTACATAACACATACAGACTGAAAAATCATGAAAAGTACAAGAAAAAGTAATCTCTGCTTCTATATTTCCTCTAAAGGCTTCTGAGGTGTTATTATGAAGGCTGGGTTGGGCTAGGGTTGACTTTTTCTTAACACTTAGGAACTGGATTTGCCTAACACACATGATGTAACAATGTAATATTTTAAATTAATTTTGTTTATGTTTTAAAGTATAACTTTTAATCATCTATGAAATTTCTTATGCCTACCGAATGTTTTCTTTCTCTGCCGTAAACTAGCATTTTAAGTGGCTGCCCAGTGCTTCTGAAACCTTTGCTAGCTGATACTTTGTTTTTTTATTTCTTTTTTTTTTTTTTTTTTTTTTTTTTTTTAATTTTTATTTTAATTTTTTTTTTTTTTTTTTTTATTTCGGTATGTGTATGAATGTATGTTGTATGCAGGTGTTGCACCCGTTGTGCAATGGGGAGTAGAAGATGGTGTCAGCCAGAACTTTTTAAAAAATATTCCTTTTAAATAATCACAATAAACTTACAGCTGAGGAGATTGGGTCATTTGCTGACAATTGTATGAATGTTTTCTATTTTAACAGAATTAAAAAAAAAAACTTTTTCTTGATTTTTTTTTTTTACGTATCATTTGAGTATTAATACTCTACATGGAAAACAGAAGGTAGATTTATATTAAAAGATAGAATTTGGTTCTGATATTAAAATATATAGACAGGGCGTTGTGATTCAGTACAGGCAGGTGTTTGGAGTGGACTAGCTGGTATTCTATGGTTAGCAGTTGAGGCTACTAGAGTTATGTCTTACAACAAAAAAAACATATGGTTATAGCTGCAAAGAAAGAAAATTGGAATTCTTTCATTTTGCACGCTGCAAAAGAAAAAAGACATTGGTTCATGTTTTTTTTTTTATGCAAAGGAATGAAAACCTCTTAAGCCAAATAGTTGATACCAATCGTTCGTGTTGTTTACACGAGGCCTAATACTCTACTCCAGTTGTTTCGTTTGTCGGTAGCTGGACTAGTGCATTAGGTCTAATACTGGAGAGAGAGTTTATTTTGCAGAAGAGCGAAGTAACAGTCTCCTTCGAGTGCTCTGTGGTTCCTCCAGGTCTTTCACCATGACGCTTTATGATACTATGGGTAGAGATGTCATCACTGTGCATAAAGTTCTTCGATATCACTGTTGCTGGAGTAACTGCTTTCTACAAAAGGTCAGTAAATATATACCGACCTCGGGAATCAGAATGCATTTGAATTCCTTCAAATAAGCTTTAACAGCATTCCAGTACGAAAATGGTCTGGTCTGTCCAAAACAATTAAAATGTTTGGGGGTTAAGGATGCAAGGCAGTTTGCTTAGCGAGAACGAGGGCCCAGGGCAGATCCTTGGACTACATAAACTCAGCACAGTGGCGCCTCATTGTAACCTCAGCACTTGGGAGGAGGCGGGATATCCTTTAGCAAGTTGTGGCAGGAAATGAGTCTTGTCAAGTAAACTGAGCTGGGAGTTACAATGTAGCGGCCTGAACTAGAACTCAGCTTGTTAAGATTTTGGTGTTGAAGGTGAGAAAAAGGCTTGTATGTGTATCTGAAAAAAAGACTTTT
This sequence comes from Rhizomys pruinosus, assembly GCA_009823505.1. Taxonomy (NCBI): domain Eukaryota; kingdom Metazoa; phylum Chordata; class Mammalia; order Rodentia; family Spalacidae; genus Rhizomys; species Rhizomys pruinosus. Next base: position 42,944 of record VZQC01012799.1, read on the forward strand.
GGATTGTCTTATAGTAGAGTCTTTGTGATCTTTTAAATCATTGTAGAGGGTGAAAAAAAAAAAAGCTGGAGGTCTGGAAGGGGAGAGCCTGAGGCTTTGAACAGACATGTAGCCCACCAAACATTAAACCTATGTTTACACAGGACATCCTAGGATACACAGAGAGTTCCAGGGTATAATAAATTAGGGCTGGTTTTTGGTATATCTAAGACCAAAAAGTATATGAAGGGGACTAAATGTGAACGGTTAGCAGTGGTGTCTCAGGTTTTCCTTTGGCTCGTGCGATGGCATGTGGTGTGTAGACAATGTTTAAGGTGTCTGGGGTTAAACCATGGACAGACATGCAGTGTTTGTTCGAAGGTTGAAACATTAGTAAATTGAGTCATTGAGGCAGGTGAATATTGAATGTTCTTTATATTCTGCAAATTATCTCACTGTGTGGAAAATTTGCAGTTAAGGTGTGTGTGGTGTGTGTGGTTGTGTATAGTAATCTATCATAAAGAAAGAGCAGAAGTCAAATGTACTGAATCATAGTTGATGTAGGCATTTTTGGGGGGGATATAGTGTTCTTTTTTCTTTTTTTTTTTAAGGATTCTACAATAAAATGACAAAGTTGTTTGCAGATACATGCATTGCGTTTGGCATACATTAGTTTGGTAATCCACGTGAGGGATACATCTCTTTGTTTTTTCTGGCTGTGTTATTCATAGCCCCCAGGGAATATTTTTATCCACCATTTGGGCTGCAAGTTCTGATGTTTCTTTACATTGATGACTATTGTTGATGGTACAATTTTTACTACTCTTGGAGGGCATTGGTTGGTAGCTGCTATGTGAAGAGAGTGCAATAAACTGTGTGCAGTTTTTGAGTAAGTGAGTCGTGGGTCTGCCAGATGGTATGGCTGGATGGCAGGTATTCAATTTCCAAGTGTTTCCCACTGTTCCATAGTGGTGTATAGTTTAATTCACCAGCAGAGATGGTGTTCCTTACATCCAATTGGTACCATTGGTTTTCTTGGAACTAGCAGTCTTAATGGTGAATGATTTAAAGTGTTTTCATGCATTCTTAATATTAGTGAACTGACCTTTGATTTTAGCATTCTTTTCCTCTTGAAAGTTCTGTCACCTTTGCTCATCATTGGGTGGTCATTTGTTTTTTTTTCTTTGTTTTTTTGTAGTTTTCATTCTGGAAGTTAATGCTTTTCAGATATATGCAGTGAAGGTTCTCAGCTCTGTGGGTTTTCTCTTACTTCTGATTGTTTTTTTTGATGTACAAAGTTTGAGTTAATGAGGGTCCATTTTATTTCAGACTTGATTTGGCAGCTCGTCTGATTTGGAAGATTTTCTATCTATTTCGAGTCTGCTGAACTTTTTCTTCTATTGCTGCAGATTTGGGGTTTCACGTTGAGTTTTTAATCCGTCTGGAATTGACTTTCATACAGGGCAAGAAGTAGAGGTTTAACTTTGGGGAATTTCTGTTTGTATCCTCTTCTACATTTGAATAATTGGTTTTAGTTTTGAATGTTTTTAATTTTGGCGAACATCTGGGTCTGGGGTTTTTTAGTTGGGAGGTTTTTAATTTAATTTCTTATATATTTGGGTAATTAAGCTGTTGAAATCTCTTTTGTGCTTGGTTATTCCAGGATTAATCTCATCATTTTTCTAGGTTTTTCAACTAGTAAATATAGGTTTTGAATGTACCATGATTGTCTCAGTTTTCATTGCCTGTTGTATATTTCCCTTTCATCACTATGTGTTGGATTGAACTGTAGGCAAAAGGGAAAGGAATAAGGGTCTAATTGGAGAGGAAGTCAAGCTATCTTTTGCTGATGATTATTGTTTATTAAGGGGCTAAAATTCCGAAAACTCTAGAAAGATTAGAGTCAGTAAGTTGGATAAATTTCCAGAAAATCTTTACAACAACATCACAATGGTGAAGGATAAGGAGACTTCCTCGATAGTCCTAACATAATACAGAACACTAACAAAGACCAGATTCTACACAAAATTTTAAACCCTGGAAGGAGATTGAAAACATCAATTGGAAGACTCCATGCTCATGGCGTTGTTCTTTTTCTTTGGTTAAACTGGCTGAGTCTGTTACTTGTTTATTCTCTCAAGAACCAACTTTTGGATTATTGATTTTTTTCTAATTGTTTTTTGTTCTTTCATTGATTTTTTGCTCTATTTTTTTATTTCTTCCTGTTGTTGCATTTAGGATTCTGTGTTGTTTCACATGTTTTAGGTGTGTTAGATGTTCAATTAAGAACCATAGGGGGTTGTTGTGTTGTTTAATATTGTATTCATTCCAGTAATGCTTTTACTTCTTTCTTTATGTCTGTCTTGACCATTATTGTCGGGTGTGTTGTTTAGTCTCCATGTGTTTCTATAGCTAGTAGGGCTTATTCTTAGTTTTGACATTGAGCTTTATTGTTGTGGTCTGCTAATGCATGGAATTATTTCATCTTTTTGTATTGTGGAGGTTTCTTCTGTGTCAGTATGTGGTTCATTTTGGAGAATGTTTCCTGGGGTGCTGAGTAGAGTGAGTTCTTGGTATTAGGGTGGATATTTGGTAGATGTCAGTGGGGTCTGTTTGTGTATATATATTCAGTCAATGGTTCTGTTTATTCTTTGTGACTGTCAAGGGTTAGTGGGGATTGAAGTCCTTATAGTGTACGGGGAAATCTGTGCTTGAGGTCTGGAGAAGGTTATAAGTTTGGTGTGCCAGTGTTGGTGATTGTATTATGATGTGAATCTTTTGGTGATTGTTATTTGATAAAATTATGCTTCTTTGTCTTTTGATTTCTTTTACTTTGAAGTCTTTTTGTCTGATATTAAATAGAAACACCTGCTTTCCTTTTTGGTACCATTTTACTTGAAGGTTTTTCCATTTTCATTTAGGTTGTGGTATCTTGAGTAAAGTGTTCTGTGAAGCATAGATGGTTCTGTTCTAATAATCTATGTTTTTTGATTGTGGAGTTTAGTCATTAATATTAAGGTTATAGTTGATAATAGGTATGTGTTGCTTCCTTTTTATTCATTTTGGTTTAGGTTTCTACTGCTGCAGTTACGCTTTTATTAAATTCTCTTTCAAGTTGCCTGGGGTAGTTGCTCCTTTCTTCTGCTTTTTGTATTGCTTCAAGTATTGGTTTTCTGAAGGGTTGGTTTTCCAGACATGTATTTTCCTCTGTTTTCATGAAGATTTCTCTTTCTTACTATAATCGATTTTTGTGGGTAATAGTACTGGCTTGGCATTACAGTCCTTTAACATGGATGCTTTGCTATGTTCTTCTTGCTTTCATAGTTGCCACTGAGAAGTCATTTGTAATTCTGATAGGTTTCCTTTATGGTAGTTTTTGTTTCTCTTGTAGTCGAATTTTGTCTTGTTTTGGGCATCTAGTGTTTTTTTTTTTTTTTTTTTTTTTTTTTTTTTTTTTTTTTTTTTTTTTTTTTTTTTTTTTTTTTTTTGGTTTGTTTTTTTAGTTTGGAGGTGAATTTTTCTATTTGTTGAGATCTGAACAATACCATTTCTTGGGAATTCTTCTCCTTCTTATTTCTTATGATGTGGAGTTTGATCTTTTCACAGTGTAATTCTGGTTGTTCCTTTTGTGTATTTTAAAATTTTTATTTTACTTGAAGGTTTTTAGTTTTTTGGTTTTGTTTTTTTCAGGTGATTCTTTGCTCTCTTCTCATTATCTGAGGCTTTTTATTCTTTCTCTGATGATGGTGTTTGATTCGTTTTCCATTTGTCTTGTATTTTTAGTATTTCATTCTTTTGGAGCTTTCTTTTCTGTAGCTTTTGCTTGTAGATGGTTCTTATCTTTTTTACTGGATTTTTCAGTGTTTTACCTCTTCCGAGTTGTCATTCTCTCATATGTCTTCTTGAGTTTTTTCATTTCTTCCTCCTTGCTTTGTTGTTTGTTTATAGTTGATTTTTTGAGTATGTAATTGTTCTTCGAGCGGTGTTGGCATGCCGAGGGGATACCATTTGTAGGAATCTTCCATAGGGTAGAGCTTGGTGTGGAATATCCTGCACCTTTCCAGTGAAGTTTCTTCTTCGTGATCCTAGCACATGGGCTTCTCCTTGCCCGTATACCAATGTGAGTTCCAAATGCCACTTCACTGTGTTGAATGCTTGCCTCCTTCAGATGTTTTTTTTTTTTTCTCCTTTTCTCCTTGCTTAATGGAGTGTTGATTGTCTAAGTTTNCCTACCTTTCTTAACTTAGGATAAATTAAAAAAAAAAAACTTTTTCTTGATTTTTTTTTTTTACTAATCCATTTGAGTCTTAATAAATCCTACATAAAGGAAAAGACAGAAGAGTAGAATTTAATATATCTCAAAAGGTAATGATAATCTATTAGGTTCTCTGATATTAAAAATTATATAGAGCAGGGCCTGTTGGTGTGCAATTTTACCAGTACCAGGGCAGGTGGATTTCTGTGAGGTCGAGACTAGCCTGGTCTATCTAGTGAGTTCCAGGCCAGTTGAGGCTACAAAGAGTTCATGTCTTAATAAAACAAAACAAAACAAAACAACTATGGAATTATAGCTGCAAAAGAAAAAAGAACAATTGGTCAATATCTTTCATTTTATGCAAAACGCTGCAAAAGAAAAAAAAAAGAACAATTGGTCAATGTTTTTATTTTTATGCAAAAGGAATGAAAATAAACCTCTTAAAGCCAAATAGTTGATTACCCAATACAAGTTCCGTGTCTGTTTACACCGAGGCACATAAATACCTCTAACCAATCCCCATGTTGTTTCCGTCTTTAGTCCAGGGTCAGCTGGAAACTAGTAAAGCATATGAGGTCATGAATAACCTAGGAGAGAGAGTTTATTTTGCAGAAGAGCGAAGTAACAGTCTCCTTCGAGTGCTCTGTGGTTCCTCCAGGTCTTTCACCATGACGCTTTATGATACTATGGGTAGAGATGTCATCACTGTGCATAAAGTTCTTCGATATCACTGTTGCTGGAGTAACTGCTTTCTACAAAAGGTCAGTAAATATATACCGACCTCGGGAATCAGAATGCATTTGAATTCCTTCAAATAAGCTTTAACAGCATTCCAGTACGAAAATGGTCTGGTCTGTCCAAAACAATTAAAATGTTTGGGGGTTAAGGATGCAAGGCAGTTTGCTTAGCGAGAACGAGGGCCCAGGGCAGATCCTTGGACTACATAAACTCAGCACAGTGGCGCCTCATTGTAACCTCAGCACTTGGGAGGGAGAGGCGGGATGATCCTTAGGTCAAAGTTGTAGGCCAGGAGAATGGGAGGTGCTTTGTCCCACCAGTAAACTGAGCTGGGGAGAGTTACTAATGTAAAGCCAGGCCCTGAACTAAGAAAACTTCAGCTTGTTAAAGACTTTTTGGTGTCTGAAGGTTGAGAAAGGCCTTTGTGGAATGTGGATATCTGAAAAAAAAAAGACTTTTTGGATTCCGTGTCTTATAGGTAAGAGTATACATTTTGACTGATGCTTTTAAAATCATTGTAAGAGGGTGAAAAAAAAAAAAGCTGGAAGGCTCTGGAAAGGGGAGAGACCTTGAGGGCTTGAACAGCACATGTCAGCACACACACAAACACATTCAAACCCTATGCCTTTACACAAGGACATCCTTGGCTACACAGAGAGTTCCAGGTTATAATCAAATGTAGTGGCTGGTTTTTGTAATATCTAGAGCCAAACAAGTATACAAACATAGAAGAACGGGGACCCTAAATGTGAACTGGTTAGCAGTGGTAGTCATCAGGGTTTTCCATTTGGCTCAGTGCGATGCTGCTATGTGGTGTGTAGCCACACATATGTTAAGGTGTCTGGGGTTGAAACACTATGGACTCAGGACATGCAAGTGTGTGTCTCAGAACGGTTGAAACAAATATAGTAAAAATTTGACAGTCATTGAGGCCAGGTGATGAATATTGAATGTTCTTTATATTCTGCAAATTATCTCACTGTGTGGAAAATTTTGCAGTTAAAGGTGTGTGTGTGTGTGTGTGTGTGTGTGTGTGTGTGTGTGTGTGTGTTAGTAATGCCATATCATAACAGAACAGAGCAGAAGTCAAATGAGATAACTGAATCCATAAGTTGATGTAGGCCACTTTTTGGGGGGAGGATCATAGTGTTCTTTTTTTTCTTTATTTTTTTTAAGGGATTCTACAATATATGAAAACAGTTGTTTTCAGATCACATTGACATTGCTCAGTTTGGCATACAATTAGGTAATTGGTGCTAACATCCACAGATGAGGGATACCATTCATCCTTTGTTTTTCTGGGACTGTGTTACTTCACTCAGCATGATATCTTCTAACTCCATCCATTTGCCTGCAAAGTTCATGATGTCATCTTTCTTTACCATTGCATAGAACTCCATTGTGTAGATGTACCACATTTTCTCTATCTACTCATTGAGGGGCACTTGGGTTGGTTCCAGCTCCTTGCTATTGTGAAGAGAGCTGCAATAAACATGGCTGTGCATGTATCTTTGCAGTAAGATGAGTCTTGTGGGTACATGCCCAGGAGTGGTATGGCTGGGTCAGGTGGCAAGGTCATTCCAAGTCTTCCAAGTGTTCTCCACACTGCTTTCCATAGTGGCTGTATGAGTTTACATTCCCACCAGCAGTAGATGAGTGTTCCCCTTTCCCCACAACCTCTCCAGCACTTGGTATCATTTGTTTTCTTGAACCTAGCCAGTCTTATTGGAGTGAGATGATATCTTAAAGTGGTTTTAATTTGCATTTCCTTAATTATTAGTGACACTGAACACTTTTTAAGATGTTTCTCAGCCATCTCTAATTCCTCACTTGAGAAGTCTCTGTTCAGCTCTTTGCTCCATCTATTGGGTGGGTCATTTGTTTTCTTTCTTCTTTGTTTTTTTGAGTAGTTTCTACATTCTGTAAGTTAATGCTCTATCAGATATATCTTCAGTGAATGTTTCCTCCCACTCTCTGGGGTTTTCTCTTCACTTTCCTTGATTGTTTCTTTGATGTACAGAAGCTTTTGAGTTTAATGAGTCCCATTTGTCAATTTCGACCTTAATTCTTGCGCAGCTTGCAGCTGCTGTCTGGATTAGGACGAAGTATTTTTCCTATGCCTATGTCTTCATAGGTCCGCTGCCAACTTTTCTTTTATTGCCTGCAGAGAGTTTGGGGTTTCACGTGAGGTCTTTAATCCATCTGGAGTTGACTTTTGTACAGGGCGAAGACGGTTGGTTAGAGGTTTAATTGGGAGAATTCCTTGTTTGTATCCTTCTATACAATTGAAATAATAATTGTTTTGTAAGTCTCTTTTTGAAATGTTTTATATACATTTTGCCCTGAAACCATCTGGCCTGGGCTTTTTAGTTGGGAGGTTTCTTATACATCTCAATTTTCTTTCATGATTAGGGGTCTATTTAGGTGTTGATCTTTCTTGGTGAGCTTTGGTAATTCCCAGAATGTCAGATATTTATCCATTATCTTCTAGAGTTTTCAAACTTAGTAGAATATAGTTGTTTGATATTCTCCCCAGATGTATGGGATGTTTTCATGTCTGTGTTGATATTTTCCCCTTCATCACTAATTGAATTGATTTGGCATTGAAACACTGCTAGGGCAATAAGGCAGAAAAGAGATATTAAAGGATGTACTAATTCAAAGAGGAAGTCAGAAGCTAGCTACCTTTTTGCTGATGATATAATTGTTAACTTAAGGGAGCTTAAAACTCCCAAAAACTCCTAAAACGATTAAGTAGCTTCAGTAAAGTGTCAGGATACCAAAAATTAAACCTAGAAAAACAAAGTCTTTACAACAACAGCAAGCAATTGAAGAAGGAATTCAAGGAGACCTTCCCACTCACGATAGCCTCCAAAACAATAAAAATACCCAGGAACAAAACCTAACCAAAGACACCAAATCTCTAAAACAAAATTTTTAAACACCCCGAAGAAGGAAATTGAAGAAGACATCAGAAGTGGAAAGACCCCTCATGCTCATTGGGGTTGTTCCTTCTTCTTCTGGTTAAATGGGCTAGAGGTCTGTCTACCTTGTTTATTCTCTCAAAGAAACCAACTTTTGGATTCACTTGATTTTTTTATATGTTTTCTTTGTTCCTATTCAATTGATTCTGCTCTGATTTTTTGTATTTCTTCCTGTCTGTTTGCATTTAGGGTTCATCTGTTGTTGTCTCTCACATGTTTTTAGCTGTAGTGTTAGATCTTCACATTTTAAAGTATACCATAGGTTTGTTGTTGTATTATCATTGTCATTCAGTTCCAGAATGTTTTAATTCTTTCTTTATGTCTTGTCTGACCCATTCATGTTCAGGAGTGTGTTGTTTAGTCTCCATGGTTTCTTCTAGATGTGGGCTTATCCTGGTGTTCTTAATGAGCTTTATTGCATATGGTCTGTAAGCAATGCATGAAATATTTCAAATCTTTTTGTATTTGTTGAGCGTTTCTCTGTGTCTCAGTATGCGGTCAATTTTGGAGAAGTTCCATGGGGGTGCTGAGTAGAAAGTGTATTTGGTATTAGGGAGGAATATTTGGTAGATTGTCAGTGAGGTCTGTTTGTGTTACATATCCATTTCCGTTCAGATGGCTCTCTGTTAATCTTTGGTTGGCCTGTCCAAAGGTTCAGTGGGCATTGAGGTCCCTACTATAGTGTCGGGGGTTAATCTGTGCCTTGAGGTCCTGAGAATTGTCTTTATAAGTTTGTTGTGTGCCAGTGTTTGGTGCATATTGATTCATGATTGTGAAATCTTCTTGGTGAATTGTTTACTTTGAAAATGTAAGTGCTTTCTTGTCTCTTCTGATTTTCTTTTACTTTAAGTCTATTTTTCTGATATTAAAATAGCAACACCTGCTTTCTTTTTGGTACCATTTGCTTGAATAGTTTTTCCATCCTTTCACTTTAAGGTTGTGCCTATCCTTGAAAGAAGATGTGTTTCTTGTAGAAAGCACCTAGATGGGTTCTTCTGGCCTCAATCCAATCTCCCAGTCTATGTCTTTTGATTGGGGAGTTTAGTCCATTAATATTTAAGGTTATAAGTGATAGGTATGTGTTGCTTCCTTTCACTTTATTATCCATTTTGGTTTAGGTTTCTACTGCCATTATGCTTTTATTAATTTCTCTTTCTAGTTGCCTGGGGATAGTTGCTCCTTTCTTCTGTCCTTTGAATAGCTTCAGGTATTCTCTGAAGGGTTGGTTTTCCAGACATGTATTCTTTCATCTTGTTTATGTCATGGAAGATTTCTCTCTCTCCTTCAACTATAATCGACATTTTTGCTGGGTATAGTAACCTGGCTTGGCATCTACAGTCCTTTAACACTGCGAATGCTTTGCTCCATGTTCTTCTTGCTTTCATAGTTTGCACTGAGAAGTCAGTTGTAATTCTGATAGGTTTCCCCTTTAATGTAACTTTTTGTTTTTCTCTTGTAGCTTTCAGAATTTTGTCTTTGTTTTGGGCATCTAGTGTTTTAACTATGATATGGCATGGAGAGTTTCTTTTCTGATCTTGTCTGTTTGGAGTTCTATGTGCTTCTTGTATTTGTATTGGTTTGTCTTTTTTTAGTTTGAGGGAATTTTCCTCTATTATTCTGTTGAAGATCTGAACAATAACATTTTCTTGGGATTCTTCTCCTTCCTCTATTCATATAATGTGGAGGTTTGATCTTTTCACAGTGTCCCACAATTCCTGGTTGTTCCACTTTTGTGTATTTTAAAATTTTTCATAATCTTTACTTGAAGGTTTTAGTTGTTCTGTATTATCTTTCAGGTCTGATATTCTTTGCTCTGCTTCCTCCATTCTACTTCTGAGGCTTTTTCCATTCCTTTCCTCTTGATTGGATGAGTGTTTGATTTTCGTTTTCATTTAGTCTTGTGATTTCTTTAGTATTTCCACTTCCTTTTGGAGCTTCTCAATCTCTTCTGTAGCTCTTTGCTTTGCTAGATGGTTTCCTTATCTTTTTCAACATGGGATCTTTTCAGTGTTTCTACTTCCTTCCAGAGTTTGTCATTCTCTCACTAGGTCCTTCTTGAGTTTTTCATTCTCTCTCCTTAGCTCTCTGACTTGTTGTTTATAGTCTGATTTCTTTGAGTATGTCCACAATTGTTCTTCTGAGCTCTGTGTCCTGGGCCATGCCCAGGGGGATCCCATTGTAGGAATCTCCCACAGGGTTGGTAGAGCTTGGTGTGGAATTATCCTGCATATTTCCCATGTTGTCCCTTCTTCGTGTCCCTAGCATGTGGGTGTCTCTTTGCCTGTATTCCAATGTGAATCCCAAACGTCCCAGTGTGTTGAAGGCTTGCTTTGCTTGCCTCCTTCAGATGTTTGTTTGATTGATTTGTTTTTCTCCTTTTCTCCTTGCTTATGGAGTGTTGACTTGTCTAAGTTTTAGGCTTTCTATTGAAAGTCGGAACTCACTCTTCCATTTCTGTTCTGAAGGTTCTCCAAAGAATCCACCTGGCCACTCCCTCGGCAATTCTAGTTGAAGGGTGGGGGTATGCCTGTTTAGCCTGCTCTGTGCTTCAGGTGGTCCTGGGAAATCCCTGATCTAAGCTGTGTGAACTCAAGTCTCACAGTGGCAACAGGCCCACCTTTTATAACAGCTAGCAGGATGACTCTGCCCCTACAGCCACACAAGATGACTGAATCAAACCAAAGATGATTGAATCAAACCAAACAATCTGCCTGGTTGAAGCCCCCAGTTCCTACCTGTGCTTCAGGTGGTCCTGGGAAATCCCCAATCTAAGCTCTGTGCATTCCGTAAGCCACTTATTTTATAATGATGGGTCTATAGTTCTTTAGTTTAAATTAACATAGAGTAAGCATTTTTTTTTAACATATTAGGCAATGTGTTAAAATCTAAACACGGGGTTTGGGCACAAAGACTCATTGAAAGCAAAAGTGCCAGAGTGTTGAACTTTTGCAGCATATATCTGCAGAAGAAGAATTTTCCTAGATTGTGCTTAAACATTGAAAGTCAGAAGACCCTGATCTGGTTTTCAAGTTCTACAACATCTCAACATCCATTTACAGATCCATTCACATATCTATTTTGGCCATGGCTATTTTTTGTTTTGGTAAGTTGCTCTGTGTAGCTCTTCCTGCATGCTTTGTATTCTTTCATGTGTGACCACATGTGGCCACAAGAGGGAACATAGAGGAGACGTAGAAAAACAAACCTTATTATTCTTCTACTGCCTAGAGAGAGCCGTCACAAACCATGAGGGGGCAATTGGGAGACATAGAGGGCAGGTGTCACCAAGGTGTGACCCATGGCAAGGTCCCCTATTAGATGTCAGGTCCTGGCTTGTCTGTGTCTGTGTGTGTGCCTCTGTTTCCATATAGACATACACATCATTTGAAGATATGTGCACATCATGAATACATGTTGGTAGGCCCATGCTAGAGACTCCAGAAATGGCCAGCATTACTTGCAGTTCATTTTCAAAAAAAAAAAGAAAACAAGCTCTTAGCCACTCTGGCATCTTTCTCCTATTTTGATCATTTTTTTTTAAATTTTCTTTATTTTTGTATGTGTATGAATGTACTGTCTGCATGTAGGTCTGTGCACCCATGTCCTGCAATGCCTCGGAGGTCAGAAGAGGGTCTCAGATTCCCCTGGAACTGGAGTTCTCCTGGAATTGGAGTTACAGACGGGTCTTATCTGCCATGTGGGTGCTGGGGATCGAACCCAGGTCCTCTGCAAGAGCAGTCGGTGCTCTTAACTGCTAGGCTATCTCTCCAGCCCATATTTTGATCCTCTTTAATAATTACCAGTAATGCTTATTTTTCAGTCCTTAAATCTTGCAAATATTCTGTTAGGGATAAATTAAGCACTTCGTGATTTTAGATACTACTGCATCAGCTCTTTTTTTTTTTTTATTTTGGTCTTTTTGAGACAGGGTCTCCCTGTAGTCCTAGGCTGTCCCCAGGCTGGCCTTGAACGCACAAAGATCTGCCTGCCTCTGTCTCTCAAGTGCTAGGATTACAGGCGTGCACCACCACTCCTGGCTTGCATCAGCCTTTTAAGTCTTTCTTTTTGCTTCAGGTATATATTTTAGTGTTGACTTTACTCTGACCTTGCCAAAATCACTCATGAATTCTAATAGCTGTCTGTAGATTACTATTTTTTTTATTTATTTTATGTGTATGAGTGTTTTGCCTGCATGTGCAAGTGGACTTGTGCTGTGCACTGCATGCTGAGCAGGAAGAAGGCATTGGATCCCCAAGACCTGGAATGACAGATGGTTGTTAACTGCCATATGGGTGCTGGGAACTGAACCCAGGTCCTCTGCAAGCACAACCACTGCGTACATATAAAATATGAATTATATATGTATACACACATACACACACACACGGGCACACACAAATACAGCCAATTAGTAATACTGATAAAATTTTGAGTAGTATAAAATAGCTTTGACCTTCCTGTGCCTGATTTTAGAGTAAAGGATTCAGATGTACCATTAAATATGATGTTTTTGGAAGATATCCTTAATCAAGTTTGTGAAAACTCCACTTACTCTTATTTCATTAAAAATAAATTTTTAAAAAATTTCAGGTACTTTCCATATAATTGACTATGATTTTTTTCTCTTATTTTGTAAATACCTTAATTGTATCAATCTTTTCTTCAGTGTTACATAAACTTGGCATTCCTGGAAAAAAATTACTTGTGCATGTTTGTTATTTCACATACTGTTGTGCTGTTGACTGAGACAGTGGAACTGTGTCCTTAATACACAGGCCCGCAGGTCCTCTGAGATCTTTGTGTGTGTGCTTTTGGTATTTTCAATGACATGTCTCATGTTAAGAGTCTGTAGCTTTTCTTCATTCTTTTTTTTATAAAAAAGCTTTTTTAGGATTGGAATTCTTTCTTAAATATTTTATTACATTCATCAGTGAAGTTCTCTCTCTCTCTCTCTCTCTCTCTCTCTCTCTCTCTCTCTCTCTCTCCCTCCCTCCCCTCTGATATTTTGGTGTTAAGTTCAATACTTCTATAAGAGATATAAGGATGGCAGATTTTCTTTACATTTTTACAATTTGTGTTTTATAAGCAATTTGTCAATACATTGCTACTCTGATCAGCATAAACTTGATGTATTTATTTCTGAGTTTTCAAGCTATGCAGTAATAAAAAATAATTTCTCTCATTTGCAATTTTAATATTTATTTTAATGAATTTTATTGATTTTTAAAAATAATTTGTCGGGGCTGGAGAGATGGCCTAGCGGTTAAGAGCGCCAACCACTCTTACAGAGGACCCGGGTTCGATCCCCAGCACCCACATGGCGGCCAAGAACCGTCTGAAACTCCAATTCCAGGAGAACTCCAGTTCCAGGGGAATCCGACACCCTCTTCTGACCTCCGCGGCATTGCATGACACGGGTGCACAGACTTGCATGCAGACAGTACATTCATACACATACATAAATAAATAAAATTAATAAAAAAATAATTTGTCTTTCATTTATTTTCTCTATTTTTATCCATCATATAGTTTATTGTATTTTTTTTTTTTACTGTCAGTTATTTATAATTTTATACAACTTTTTCTGGATTACAGTAAGGAAATTTTTATCATTGGTTTTTAATCTTTTTCACTTATAATAAGCATTTGAAGGTTTATTTGCCTTTTGTGAATATTATATTATCTGTGCATTTAATAGGCTTTTCTTTATTCATTTCAAATATCTTCCAATTTTTCTTCAATTCTTTAAAATTTCAATATTATTCAGGAAATAATAAATATTGTAAAAATATATTGAAAGAGCAGGCATGGTGGTGCAGGCCTTTGATCCTAGCACTTGGGAGGTAAAGGGAAAAGGATCTCGCTGAGATCAAGGCCGAACTGGGGTTACAGGGAGATCCTGTCTAAAAAAATACAGTAATGATAATAATAATAATAATAATAATAATAATGTTATTATTATTTAAAAATCCAAGCTAAACCAAACCAAAAACAAACAAAGCAAAAAACAAACAAACAAACAGACAAAGCATTGAAAGGAAGGTTCTATAACAAATTCTGATGCAGAGCGACCTCCATTCTTTGTAAGATATTCTTACATCATTTGGAGTCTGGACTTGTACAACTCTGGCTGGCCTGACTGAATTAAAGTATCGCACATTTGACAGACAGGACCACAAGTCTGTGCAGCTTTGGCACGCCGCTGTTGCAGCGTGAGCACGCAATTAGGCTTGGGGATTCACTGTGGGTGGAGGATTGATGGTGTATCCTGGGAAAAAAAATCAGCACTTAGCACAGGTCTACCGTAGACTGTGGGTACTGTCCCTGGGGTTCCTTGACTCCATGGACTCCATGAACGCTGACAGGTGAGGAAGAGGGCCTTGGAAGTGCGAGTAGGGTTGCCAGCACCCACCTCAGGCACCTGGACGAGACGGTTTCCGGCCAGGACTGTAGGACTCCTTAGGGGCTCCACAGGTTGGATGTGCTGCCTGGAAAGAATCGCAGAGAGCTTCCACTGACATCCGCACAGCTAACTTGGCGGGGAGCGGGGGGGCGGTGCGGTGCGGAAGACTTTTCATCAGCAGTGTTCCTGCAGTGCCCTCTACTGATCCTGTTCTCTCCTCGTGTCTTGCTTAAAGCGCCCCAGCTTTGCAGCTCAGGGTTCAGGGTGAAGTGGAATTGGAGGCAAGAAATTGACAACCGATGCATTGCTAGGTTCAGCCACTCAGTATTTGATTTACAGATGCTGTATTCTCTTTGGTTTTGATTCCTCTCTCTTCCTTTCTAAGTGCTTGTTGTACCTGTACAGCACCACGGCTTTCTTGGCTGCTTTAAATTTTCATCTACCAATTTCAACTTCTGTATCGTTACTGACTCCCTTTCCTTTTAAAGGAAATATGCATCTTATTTTCTCTTTGTGGTCATTTCGATTTGTCTATTGCTATTCAAAACGAACATTAGGTAGAATTTCCATTTGTAGTGGGCTGATTCCAGTGTGATTTCACTGGTTATATGGATATTATTTTCCCTTTATTATAATATCAGTGAATATTCACGTTAATGTTGGCCAAACAAATTCCGTTTATGTTGCTCTTATTTACTTTCTATATGGATAAATGCCCGTTTGTGTTCTATTTTACTGTGAAATAGTAGAAATGTAGCACTGTGGTCTCTTTGAGTTCCATCCCATTTTTTTTAATCCCCTCCTCTGTTATATGAGTTTCTTCCTTTCACCCCAGACCTTCCTTGTCCGCCTCCACTTGGATTCCACTCCTGGCAGTTTCGTCCCAAGAGTGATGAGTGGATGATTCAAAGACTTCTTATGCGTGGAAAACTTCTGCATCTTCTGAACTATCCAAAGCCTCCTTACACCGTCAACCGATGAGGGGCTTTAATAGTTCCAACACCTTAACCTGTGCATCTCAGACTAACTAAGCCTTTGAGCTTTTGCTTTAAGCATCTCACTTTCTTTTTTGGTGATAGGTGCTCCTTAGTGCTGTCTAGATTCCCTGGGTCTAGGAAGTGTCTTATTAGGCTTCATCTAGAACATGTTTTGAGACTGATCCTATGCTTTCTCATCGACTTTTGATAAACTTCTCGTTAGTTGTTTTGTGTCAGAATCATACTTGTTCTACTTATTTTTAATGGGACTTTTAGGGAAACCCACAAGACTGTAACATTATTGCCTTCTTGATTCAGAGTCTATTTATTGAATAAGTAATGCTGATATTTGTGGTTTAGAGAGGAAGAAGAGGGAGGAGGAAAGAGTGGGAAGAGGGAGGGAGAACGGAGGAAGAGAAATACAGGCAAGCAGCCCAGAGCTTGCATTCTCCTCAGTGGGTGTTTCTAGTCTCTCAAACATTTGTCCACAGCTTATCAGTGTATATTCCTGCAATACATACATGATTATATTCCATGTTTTTACCACAAATATAGTATATTCTCCTAGAATTTTCCTTTCACACATAACAGTATAACTTGAAGATGATTTCACTATGTATAGAGATTCTTCATTCCTTTAAATAGCCAAATAATTGGTCGTGTGGATGTATCATAGTTTAATCAACCAGTCTCTACTGATTCTGATGAACTGGGATCAAAACAGCAGTGAGAATAAAGTTCCAATGAATTTATATTTGCATTTTCAAGGAGGCATAAATGACCATAAGGCATTAGGGCTGGTGAAACAGTCAGTTCAGCAGGTAAAGGTTCTTGCAGCCAAGCTTAATGACCTGAGCTCCAGCCTCAGATTCCACATGGTTATAGGAGAGAACTGACTTCCTTCCGTTGTCCTCTGACCTACATATATACACTATATTAAAGACACACACACACACACACACACACATGCACAGAACATAAATATAATTTTTTGTTAATTACAGGCCATATTGAGGAAATTAGTAGTGTTGGGATATATTGAGATTTAAGACATGGGGGAAGTGACAATATAAATGATATATTCATAAGTTCTAATGAAAGGGATTACCATAATTATCCCTGATTCTAAAATGCAAATTGGAATGCCTGCTAACTTGCTCCTATTTTAAGCAGTTAGTGAAGAGCATTGTTAGGTCTTAACCTGCAGCATTTACCTAAACCTTTCCCCCTTTCATATCTATCTTTAAGTGTAAGGAATGCCTCACCACCAGATCTGTTCAAATACAGCTTATAGTATTCCATACAAGTAGAACATATCTCATTGATCAGAATCATGTTTTCCATCATTTATAGGTAACAGTTCAGGCTCCACCTGGTGAAACAATTGGATATGTTCATCAGTATTTCCACCCATTTTTGCCAATGTTTAAAATGAAAGATGGGAACATGGAGGATGTAATGAAAATCGTGGGGCCGTGCTTTCTTTCCAGCTGTCTCTGGGACCTCCACTTTAAGGTGAATACTTTTTTAGCAAAAAAAAAAAATAAATAAATAAAACCTCCAATTCAGGTGATATGTGTATGTATATATTTATGTATGTATATAATTATATATATATGGAATACAAATTGGGGAGAACAAACAACAACAATAAAAGAACTGGGAAAAAACTCTGGAAGGACTTGGAGAGAGATGCAGGACATGTGTGGCAGAGTGTGGGAACTTGGGTGGGGTGGGGAGCATGGAAAGGGAAGTGACTCTGGATTCAATTGAGAAATGATGTATGATGTATGGAAAAAGTTTAATAACAATTTAAAAAGATTATCTTGTTCATGTTAACTATTTGCAAGTTTTTCTTTTTCTTTTTTTTTTTTTCAGTGAGAACAATGGTTCGATCTGGTATTAGTGGTAGATAATATAGAATGAGAGTTTGCAGTATAGTTTTACTTTTTTTTAATGCAGTTTTGCAGATAGACTTGGTCCCTCTCAACTCGATATGTAGTTGAGGATGGTCTTGAGCTTCAGACCCTCTCATCCCAGCATGCGACACAAAGTCAGATTTATATGGTAACAGGGCTTGAGCCAGGGCTGTGTATGTGCTGGGCAAGTGCTCTATCAACTAGGCTACATCCCCAACCCCATAGTTTAATTTTTTTATAAAATTGTGAAGTTATATGATACAAATTAAATTTTTATGTGCTTACTGATTCACTTCTCAGATTATGGCCAATATTAAGATTAAAAAATGGAAAACTATTAAGTATATTAAATACAGTTAACAAAATCAAACAACTTTCTACATTTTCTTAAATTATTAGATTCCTAAACAGCAAAAAATATTACTTTGATTTAAAAATATATTCAGCAGACAAAAGCAGTGATTTTCTAATCTTTTCATCACCAAAGTCATGTACTGGGTGGGGGGTTGTTTTCTTTTTTCCTTCCTGACATTGGGGATTGAACCCAGGCACCTTCCACGTGCTAGCCAAGTGTTCCATTAGTAAGCTATGTTCTTAACCACATTTCTTATTTTTAAATTGAGTCAGAAGTTTGCTAAGTTACCAAGGCTAGCCTGGAGCTTATGGTCCTCCTGCCATAGACTCCTCAGTGGCTGAGATATAGGTGTATGCCACCACATCCGTAAGGTTTATTTGATTTTCAGAAACATCTTCAGACTTGTGCTTCACACTCGTGTGCAGTGGTGGAGTGTGGGGAGGTCAGAAGGCACTTTCAGGAGACAGTTCTCTCCTTCTACAAAATGGCTCCCAGGTGTTGAACTCAGGTCATCTGGCTGGAAAGTCAAAGCCTTTTACCCACTGAGCCATGTTGCTGATCCAGAATGTGGGTACTTTTGATGAAGCTGGGGAAAAGATATTTTCAGAGCTCTGAAAAAAGTGGAGGGTTGGCATGGCTCCTTAAAATTCTTCCGCATTCACTGGATTCTTAAATAATTCTTACAAGGCTTGTGTGACCTGACATTCAACTTCTCTGGTTGCGTTCGTCCTAGCCCGTCCCACTCTTCACTCTGCTCTGCTCCTTCCAAGCACTGGGCTGTGTCTCGCAAATCTCGGTTCCCCTTTTCCACAATCCTGATGCTCTGGCTCTCGGCTCCCCCTCCTGGCTGCTTGTACAGTCTTTCCCATGGCATGGCTAACTTGCTGGTTACCTCTGTGTTTACTCCAGTGCCTCTGTCCTCGGAGACTGGTTAAAGGCACTAGGAGGACTTGCCCCAGATTTCATTCTTTACTTATCTGAGTATGTCTTGTGAGGAAGAAATTAATACTTGTTATGAGAGGTGATATATATGAGAAGGAAGTAGATCGATGAGGATGGCGATGAGGAAAAGACGGAAGGTCCAGATAATATCCCAGGAAGTTAACTATATGAAAGAACTGAAAAGCACGTGATTTCCATTTTGTAAGTCCATTGATTCTGATAGCAAACTTAGCACATTATAGACTTTAAGCATGGTTGTGTGCGCATCTATATCCTTAGTTGTAGGCAGTTTGGTAATCTATTCTAAGATATGTGTCCATGTTGCATAATCCTTGAATTGTGGATTATAAATACTATGATTATAATTCCTAAGGGTCACATTTAGTTGATAAATTGGTCTAAGGACAATTTCTTATTTCTGATATTCTTCTATAATTGTTTTTTTCTTTTAGCTGTTGTCTCTGGATGATGAAATCGTCATTGGAAATATCTCACAATATCACCCTGGTTTTGCAAGGGGAATTTTAACAGGTGCTGATAGGTTTGAAATCCACTTTCCGTTTGATCTTGATGTTAGAATTAAAGCGCTGATCCTGGGGGCAGGTTTCCTCATCGTGAGTCTATTTTTATTCTATTTAGCTGAAAATTGCCTTTCTGACATTACCTCCTCCCTTTGGCTGGTGCATCTCCTCCAACCATCTGGATCATTCAGTCTGTTCTTTTTGGTCTCGTCCTCAAATCACATCATATGCTGAGTGTTCACACTGCAAAAGAAGCAGAAACTAAATTATCCTAGAAACATGATCTCTGAACCAAAAATCCTTTGTCTTGATAGAAAAACATCAGGCTAAAACCACTAAAAAAAGTAACAAAAAGTTAATTTAATGTGAATTATTGATATTTCCCACAGTTTACAATTATACTAGAGAATTTTTGTTATGGTTCACTCAAAACTTAATGTATTTCTATCTGCAAACTGTAGGTATTGTCTTAGTCCATTATACCTCTATCACACAATGCTTGAGACTGGGTGATGATTGTTAAACAATATAAGTTTAATTCTTACAGTTCTAAGGGGTTGGAAGCATACAATATCAGAGTTAGTGGATTCCCAATGTTTGCTTCTACAGCACCACCATGAAACCAGAGGCCTTTTTTGGAGTCCACTTCATTCTGTTTTGGGGGTGTTGGGTGAGGGTGTCTAATCTCCTCTACAGGCCTTACCTCTTAGTAGGGTTGTTATGGAATTACTATTTATATGAATTCCAGATGGACACAAGCATCCAAAGCATAGTAGATATGCAGACATTTTTTAAGAGGAAAATATTACCCTTGATTAGAATTGTTTTCTAGACACAAAATGAAAATAAGCTTGTGCTATCATCCTCTTAAAATTACTTGACATGGCAAGACAGTGCAGTAGCAAGCCAGCCACAGCCTTGTAAGTGGCCAGAACGGAACTGGGAGCAAGAGATAAGCAGGTTGTGTAGGAGATCAGACAAAAAAATGCTGCCCATATGTGCACGGGTGTAGGGACAGCTCCCGGAGCAGCCCCATTCCTGCATCCCTGAAGACAGCTGACCTTCCCTCCCCAGCCAGTGGTCAATTGCAGACAGGGCTTCCTGAGTCCTCCTCAACTGTGCTGGGATTTTGCCCTTACAGTGGATTTTTAAAAAATGCATAGGCTTTTTATAAGAGCTACTAAAATTATGACCAACAAATTGAAAGAAGGAAAATGTTACTAAAATATAACAGGAGAGAAAACTTAAAAGGTTGTTATCATCAAGAATAGGTGTCAGCTGGGCATGGTGGCCCAGCCTTTAATCATTGTATTCAAGAGGCAGACAGGCAGATCTCTGCAAGCTGGAGGCATAGTGAGTTCCAGGCCAGCTGGGGCAACAGGGAGTCCCTGTCTCCAAAAGACCAAAAAATATAGATGTCAAAGTTTAAAATAAGAAAATGTGGGCACAGAGCCAAAGATAATATGTATCTTAGGGTAAAAGTTCCATTCAAACAAGAACTGTTGGTAATTCTAAATGAGCAAGTGCCTGACATGGCCTTGGAACCTCAGGATACAAGACATCAAAGAGTTAGAGAATGACCAAGTCATCCTAACTAGAAATTCGCTCACGTCTTTAAGTTTTCAGCAGCTAAAAGAGGTACAATACTAAGTTATTTACAATTAGAGCAGCAAAGCCAGCATTGATTTAGGGGTCATAGTAGAACTTTGTACCTAATATTGGGAGAACATAAATGATTTTCCAGCATCATAAAAAATTGGTCTCACAGAAGCAAAAAAGTACATCTCAACAAACTGTAGAGAATCAGTGCGCACTCACTGAGTATCTAAGAAAATGAGACTATATTAGAAATTCATAGGGCTTAGTATTGCAAGGGCTAAAGAGATGGCTCAAGGGTTAAGAGCACTGGCTGCTCTGGCAGAGGACCCAGGTTTGCTTCCCAGTGCCCACACTGCTGCTAAGAACCATCCTCAACTCCAGTTCCAGGGGATCCAACACCTTCTTCTGGCCTGAGGGCATTGTGTATATGTGGCAGGCAAAACACTCATATATACATATACACAGTAAAAATAAAGTTTTTAAAAAAAGATTAATATTGTAAATATTTTCCACATTTGGAAACTTGTAAATAACTCAGAAATCAAAAGGACAGAATAGGATGCCAGGCATGGTGGTACTTAGCTTTAATCCCTCCAGAGGCAGGGGATCCCTCAGATCCAGGCCAGCCTGGTCTACACAGTGAGATTTAGGATGATTGAGGCTACTGGGAGAACCTGTCTCAAACAAATAAGGAAGCAAGTAGATAACAAGAAGATGTAATGCGTGCTGGAGACATGGCTCAGCAGTTAAGAACAGTGGGTTCTCTCTTCATTCCCAGCCTCCACCTGGTGGCTAACAGGCATGTGAAACTCCAGTTCCAGGAGATCTGACACCACCTTTTGGCCTCTGTGGGCAATGCACACATGGTACACTTAAATGCATGCAGGAAAAAACACACATATACATAAAATAAGAATGAGTAAATATTTTTAAAAAGATAAATAGAAAAATTAGAACCATCAAAATATTTAGCAATTAAATTATTACTGCTAAGAAATTCTTGATAGTCACCTAAAGATACTAGACAATTGCGGTGCTATGGAAGAAAACTAGAAAATTAATGAGCTAGTATTGATTAGCTAAGACTGAAAAGTAAATACAAAAATAAACCCAAGGGAAGCATAAGGAAGGGAATATTGAATCACTGAACAAATGAAGATTAAAAAACAAATGAATTCCCAAGGACATTCAAAGCAATTAATTTACAAAGTAATGAGTTGATGAATTCTAATATCTTAATCTTTTTTTAAAAAAATAGAGGCTCTCTCTGTAGTCCCTGCTGTCCTGGAACTCACTATATAGACCAGGCTGGCATTGAACTCACAGAGATTCTCCTCCCTCTGCCTCCTGAGCATTGGGATTAAAGGCATGTGCCACCATACCTGGCAAAATAAATATTTTTAAAGAATTTTAAAGGAATGAGCCCTTTGGATTTTTATGCTGCATTTAAACTAGTAAAATATAAATGTTAATGTTAAGATGAAATGAGTATGTCTTGGGATAATTCGAACCAAGATATTAATGGCAGATTTTTAGGGCATACGTAGTATAATTTTTTCTCTTCTGTTTTTTTTTTTTCCAATTTGAATACATTCAAGGAAAGTATATGTGTAAATGAATTATCTCTGTTCTCTATCTCTATAAGGATCATTATACTCAAATTTGTTGCTTTGATGTTTTTAAAAGTAAAACAGCCATTCTTATTCCCATGGAAGTTAGAGCCTTGTAACAGGTTCTCAGAATTCTGTTTTTAATGTTTTATAATAACAGTAATTAAAGCACAAAACCCAAAAACTTTCCTTCTAATACCTGTATCTATTTCTACTAATCTAATCACATTTGTTGTTTTTAAATTTTCCTTCTAGGATTACATGTATCTTGAACTCTGGCCCTAAGCATCATTCCTGAATGAAGCTTTGTATATCTACATTAAAAAGTTAACTTTTATTGAAACTATCTAAATAAATTTTTATTTCATTAAAATTGTATTTTTTTTCTGTGTAATAAACCATACTAAATTTAGTAACCTGAGTAATTATTGTAATTAACTCAAGATTCTCCTGCACAGGTCTAGCCAGGACCTGGCTCCTTCATTTGTCTGAGGTCACATGACAGATGGGCTGGGACTGGTTCATCCAGAAGGCTTCCTTCACACATGCATGCTGAATGGGGCAGCAGGGCAATAGGTTGAAGCTTTTTTCATCATCTGAGAGAGGCTAGCCAAGCCAGAGCCCTTATATACAATGGCTATGTTATGAAAGGAAGTAAGATCCCATGTTCATTTCAGCCTAGAGCAATTCCAAGAGCCTAGCCTAGATTCATTGTGGAAGTTGGACTCAATTCCATTATGGCAGTCGCTGCAAAAGAGTGTACTTCTCTTCCTTCCTGAAGATTAGCTCTCACAGACTTAGAGGCTGCTCTGAAAGCTGCCAGCGGCCAAAACCAAGCAGGGGTGATAACCAGCTGTGAAGTGCGTGACCCACAACAGTGCCCGGGCCAGCAAAATACTATCGATGCAATAGTAACACTTTTACATTGGGGGTAATCAACAGCTGTGTAATTGGACTGAAGGCTCACTCAGTGGGGTGAAATCAATCACGTGTAGTTCTATAAACATAGCTTGGAGAGGTCATAGACCCGAGAGAAAAACTACTTTTTGTCACTTTTGCAGACCAATATAATTTCTTATTTCACATAGGTATCCTTATATTCAAAGACAAATGTGGCTCTCACCAGTCATCAGAGAAGCTTCTTTTTGCAATACATGGAGATTATTACAAAGCTCCACAAATAGAATATGTGACTGTGAGGTGGCCAGCCCTAAGTGACACAGCCACAGTGCAATGGCTACACCTAAGGCTCAGAGAACTTCGAGGAAGAGGGGTAGAAAGATGTAATATCCAGAAGGGCAAGACACCTGCTGCTAGTTAAGGCCTTCTAGACGTGATAGGAAGCTGCAGCGATGAAATGTCCACAGTGTGGTAGAGTAATGAGATCTGGTAATGGGAAGGCTACTTGTCATGCCAAGGTGGATGGGGGAGGAGATTTCATGATGTCTCCTCTCAACGAAGAACTACAAGCAATCAAAGAATGATGAGGGAGATAGCTTTCTCAAGGGACTAGGTCCCTGAGAGGGTGGGTATCCCTAAGCATAGGTACAGACAAGCACCACTTAATGGCCTCCATGCATTATATGTGCATAGATAATAATAATAAAATAATAATAGGATAAGAAATTGAGTGTTAGACAAGGACATGGGAGGGACTGAGAGAGATGGAAATAATGTAGACAATGCTCAAATATGAAATTCTCAGGAAAAAGCTTTATTTTATATTTTTTAGATATTTTATTTTTTATTTTATGCATATGAGTACATTGCCTGCATGTATGTGTGTGCATTCATATCATGCTACGCGACAGAGGTCAGAGAGGACTTCAGCTTCACCTGGAACTGAAGTTGAGGATGGTTCTTAGGACCATGTAGGTGCTGAGAATCGAATCATGGTCCTCAGCAAGAGCAGCCAGTGCTCTTAACCGCCCGAGCCATCTCTCCAGCCCCAGAAAAAAAAAAAAAGTTTCGAAATTGTGTTCTCCCCATTCTACCCCAAACTCTCAGGTCTTCCCTGTGATCCCAGTGACTTTCACTCTACCAATATCCAGAATATCACCTGCCTCTTAGATTTTCAGCCTCTATTGCAATTATAGCACCAGGCTCAAGACCATTACCATGCTGCAACTTTTGTGAACACAGAATACACGGACTCAAAGAGTTATCCCAAAAGACTCTGGCAATGTTCAGTGTTGACCTAAGATCAGAATAACCACTGCCAACAACGGAGTTGATAGCAGCACCCACGCAGACAGCTCCAGCACTGCAGCGCGCATGTGCTCTCATGCCTTTCACTTTGGGGCTTTTGGTGCATAGCCGTTGTCCACAGAGATGTTTATTATGACGACACTCTCACTGTGAGCAGCGTGCCCTCTGGCCACATTCCCTTTCTTCTCCGTTTTCTTCCCTCCACCTCACACAGGTCTTCTTTCTTTGCACAGTCTTGCTTCTACTTTCACATCATAGATATAAAATGATTGCATGAATCTGTGTGAAATCTATATCCACGAACAAGAGAAGACACCTGATATTTGTCTGAGTCTGCCCTATCTTGCATAATGTGATAATTTACAGTTGTATCCATTTTTATGAAAACAACCTAATTTTGTTCTCCTTCATGGCTGATTAAAACTCCAGAGGGTCTATGCACCATGTTTTTAATCAACCCATCTGTTTACAAGGAAGCTGATTCCATAACTTATCTATTTTGAAGAGTGCCACAATAAACAAGGATGTGCAGGTGTCTCTGAAATATGTTGATGTAGAGTCCTTCTGGTGTGTACACCCAGAAGCTGAGACAGGTGCTGTGATGTCACTCAATCTAGTTTGAGATTTGAAGAATCTCCACAACGATTTCCCTGGGGAGGTGATAGGTTCACACTCCCTCTAGCAGTGTCAGGTTCCTTTTCTCACATCCTCGCTAACATTTGCAGTCATTTGTTTTCTTGTTAACAACCATTAAAACATGTGAAACAGAGTCTCAGTGCGGCTTGCACTTTCCCTTCCCCAGTGGCCAAGGATGTTGAACATTTTTATATGTTCATATTGTCCCCTGTGTGTCACTGTTTGAAAACTATGTGATCTTTTCCTTAGCCTACTATGGAACTGGTTGCTTGGTTTTTCTAGTATTTATATTTTTGTGTTCTTTATATATTCTAGATATTAAGACCCTCTTCAGATGTACACCTAGTGAATATTATCTAGCTAAATCCTCTCTACATTTGGTCAGATATTTCCTCTGCTGTGTAGAAGCTTTTTAATCCCTTGTAATCCCACAACTCTTTACTCTTTATCCACTGACTTATTGGAATCATTTTCAAATAGTCTCTGCATAAACATAAGCCTAAATCTTGAAGTATTTTTCTTAATTTTTCCTCTAACACTTTTGGAAATTCATAGCTTATACCAGGGTCTTTGATCTATTTTGAATTGACTTTAAAATACTTTATTCTTATATTTATTCTTGTGTACGGGTGTATTGCCTGCATGTATATAAGTCCACCCATGTTGTGCAATGCCTGCAGAGGTCAAAAGAGGGTGTTGGATTCCCCTGGAACAGGAGTTAACTAATGGTTGTTTGCCATCCTGTGAGTGCTGGGATAAGATAAGATCTCTGCTCTTAACTGCTGAGCCATCTCTAACGCTTCTTGTACTGACTGTTGTGCACAGTAAGAGAGTTTTAGTCTTGTTTTCTATGTGTGGTTATCCAACTTTCCCAGCACCATTGCTTGAAGAAGTTGTTTCTTTTCTCCAGTATGAATTTTCAACATCTTTATCAAAAATCATATTAGTAGCTATGTGGTTTTATTTCTAGATTTCTTTCTTTTTTTTTCCCCCAAAGCCAATGTTTTATTGAAGCTCTGTGCATTTAATACAAAATTACATTATGAATCAAATTTAGACCCATGCTTCCATCCCTGCCCCTACCCCCACCCCACCATAGCTCATGCATCCTGCCAAACATGTTTTTCATCTTTTTCTCAGTCTCTCTCAAAATTCTTGATGCAGAAGTTTACTGTTTAGAGCAGAATTTCAGTGTTTCAGTCAGTTCTTTGACCCAGTCTTTTCTGTTGTTGTTGTTATTCTTTCCAATATTCATCACTCCAAAATATGCATATATGCATGCCAAATATATTATAGGTTTTAGCATCTTCAGTTTATGATTTTTTTTAATTAGTCTAAAAAGATGTCATGTTTGAAGTCTCCTCCTTGGCAAGCCCAAACCACCATCAGTTCTGCCCTTGTGTTCCACACTGGGGTTTTCCCTTCCCATGGTCACCAAATAAGGTCGAGTAAGCATTGCGTCGTCTTGATCTTATGTACTGGTCTCCATGATACAGCCTGGGCAGTCCAACAATGGCAGTCTATCTAAAGAGGCGGAAACCCCAGTAGTAGCTCAGTCCACAAATTGGATGTCTCAGCAGTTCCTATCTGGCATTGAAGGTTTGGAGGATTCTTGGAGAGACATGAGTCTTCAATGCATATTGGAAGGTTGAAAAGCTGTGTCTCACATCTTTGAAGGTTGGCAAAAGCAGTGGCAACCACAGGGTAGCTGTACTTTCCAGTAAGACAGGCTCTTTTTTAAATTTAATTTTTTTTTAATTTTTTGTCTTTTTACTAAGATCTCAAGTTTTATACCTGAAGTACAATTTCTCAGGCCTTCCTATTTATTTCTGGTTATACTTTCCTTTTGGATGTTTAAGGACACACAGTTAGTGCAGATTAACCAAGGTTTACATTTTCTTAAGGTCACTTGAGGATCTGGTCCTCCAGGTCCACTCAGGTTTTTTTTTTGGGGGGGGGAGAGCCCCTGGCTCCTTTTGGCTTTTCAATTACCAGTTCCATCCACTTGAGGACAAAGTCAGGTCTTGCTAGACCAAGCTTCCCTCTGCCTCCCCAGTGATGGGATTAAAGATGTGTACCACCACCCCTGGTAAGTCACACAATTTTAAAATGGAAAAACACTTTGTAAATTGTTTTGAATACCAAAAACTAATGATGAAAGAGTAAAAAGAGTATGAATTTATATGGACAATATGTACAATACAGAAAGAAAATTACTCTGGCCCAGGTAATTTTTATGTAAATATTGAAGGAAATTGATCCAAAACAGTTCTTTAATTGGTGAGTCTTTTTTTAAAGCATGATAGCTGATATCTTTTATTTATTATTTTTCATTTGTTTATTATATTTTAAGGGATTCACAATATAAGAATGCAGTTGTTTTCAGATCACATTGATGTTGCTCAGTTTGCCATACAATTAGGTAATTGGTGCTAGCATCCAAAGATGAGGGATGCCATTCATCATTTGTTTTTCTGGGACTGTGTTACTTCACTCAGCATGATATCTTCTAGCTTCATCCATTTACCCACAAAGTTCATGATGTCCTCTTTCTTTACTGCTGCATAGAACTCCATTATGTAGATGTACCACATTTTCTTTCTACCACTCGTCAGTTGAGGGACACTTCAGTTGGTTCCAGCTCCTTGCTATTGTAAAGAGAGCTGCAATAAATATGGCTGTGCATGTATCTCTGCAGTAAGATGAGTCTTGAGTACATGCCCAGGAGAAGTATGGCTGGGTCAGGTGGCAAGTTCATTCCAAGTCTTCCAAGGGTTCTCCACACTGCTTTCCATAGTGGCTGTATGAGTTTACATTCCCACCAGCAGTGGATGAGTGTTCCCCTTTCCCCACAACCTCTCCAATCAATTGAGAAAACTCATTACCTTTGGACCAGTCTCATTGGTGAGTCTTATGTGTTGAGGTCACTAATAACTAAGATGAAAGATGAAATCAATGACCAAAGCAATTAAATCTATGTAATCTATGTGTGTGTGTGTGTGTGTGTGTGTGTGTGTGTGTGTGCGTGTGTGTTAAACTAAGAACAACATTTTAGAACCCTTAGTTCCAATACACTTTTTTTTTTTTGGTCTTTTTGAGACAGAGTCTCCCTGTAGCCTCAGCTGTCCTGAAGCTCACTATGTAGACCAGGCTGTCCTTGAACTCATAGAGATCCACATGCCTCTGCCTCCCAGGGCTAGGATTAAAGGTGTGCGCCACCAAGCTCAGTTCTAATACACTTTCCAAATGTAATACTTTTATGAATTTTTATCTTTAAAAGATGAAAACTTACATATAAATTCATACATCATATTGGAAGATAGGTGGAAGCTATAATTTCCTTTGCTGTATTTCAATGAGAAAATGGATATTTTCAGAGCTTCTCTCCCACCCAGCAACTAGCGAGATGGATCTGGCACTTAGACTGGCATTTGCAAGTTTCGAAGCCTGTATTTTCCCATTATAGACTAAATGAGAAAACATTTAGTTTCTACAGTACATAAGGTGATATTGCACTTTGGTCAGGCCTCAAAGCTGTTGAAAAGGCCTGGTGGCTGGATTAGAGTGCTGCTGTCACCACTGAAATTTTAGTAGTGTGTAACAATTTTTAGTTTGTACTGGACCAAGATGATTATGTAAGCACACCTGCTTCTGGAAAACATTTAAATATCTGATTAAAAATCTTTATGCCTAGCTGGGCATGGTGGCACACCCTTTGGTCCCAGCACTCAGAAGGCAGAAGCAGGGAGAATCTCACAGAGATCAAGGCCAGCCTGCTCTACATAGCAAGTTCCAGGCTGACTGGGGCTAGAGGGAGACCCTGTCTCAAAAAATAATAAATTAATAAATAAACTATATAAATAAATAATCCTCATGCTTGTAACAACTGTGGCATATAATATCTCCTCATCAATAAGCAAAGTTTTTTCCTGGCAATCTTTGAACTGATCCATTTGTTTTAATCATTGACAAAAACAACTTCCCCTCTCAAATTTCATTGCTCTCTTTCCCAGGAGGAATAACTCTTGGGTTTTGGTATGCTCTCAGTGACTACTTGATGCTGAAGCACTCTCCTCCCATGACACTCCTGCACCCTGGAATTTCCAGGGACCCCTCCACTGCTCCCTGTGAAGCAGTCAAGAAGGCTGTTCATTCCACTGAAGCAAACCCCAAGAAGGAATGCAACTTCCTATGAATGAATTGATCCATATAAAAATCTTCTTTGAAATACGGAAACTGAGGTGTGGTTGGGAGGCAGAGATGACACTCTAGATTCTGCCCCACATAGAAAGGATGCGTTGCTTTCTCACCCTATCTCTAAAGCATCTCATGTAAACCTTTTTTTTTAATTTAATTTTTATTGATGCTTTGTGCATTTCATACATTTTTTCCAATTCAGTTCAGGCTTATTTCCTTTTCCCTTCCCCCCCACCCCCACCCCATCCCAGATCATGCATTCTGCCATAACTGTCCTGCATCTTAATAGTCCTTATTTTAATAGTCCTTATTTCCTGAAAGAGTTGCTATTGGTTTAATTATATTTCTCACTCCCCTGTTAGGATCCTTAAGTACTTAAATAAAAGCTTGACTGTCTTTTATATGCTTAGATACCTAAAATTAGTGAAATTTTTTGTGCAGTCTTTGTTGAAAGGAAAGAAGGTAGAATTCCACAGTTGTTTTTAACTCAACCACAGTTGCAAGTTTTCCAGGTGAGTTATATAAAACTTTCTTAAGCTAAAACATAAGCCAACCACATAAGGGGGTGCTTCATCACCTCAAGCAACATTTCTAATTAGATTCTGCCTCTGGGTTTTATTTTCCCAATGTGATTTAGCTAATGTTCTAGCTAAAGAGAAAGAGGGCCACTTATTAAACTAATGTCTTACTGTGAGAAAAAGTGAGCTACTGTTAGAATAAATCTTTCTCCAATAGCATTTGACAATAATCTCTTGTAATTATCTAGGTAACTAAACTGCATTTGTCAGGCAGTAGGTGCATAAGGACTTCTTCATGCGTTTCCATGAACCATGCTCATTGAATGGGATGATCCCACAAGCCAGGCCTCTCACAGCACAGATACTGAGAGACCCCCCTCTGTGCTACTTTAGGGCCTGTGACCTTTCCAGCCATGAGCTTTTGACCGGCATGAAATTATAGGAGCAGGCATGAAATTCCTTCTTGTGGCACCACGAATCCAATCAGAAAGTGGGTAGTTGCCCATCCCAGCCGGGTGGGCATATCCTGCCTGGCAGGGTGGTGTCACAGCAGGCAGGCCCCAGCAGCAGACAGGCCCCAGTACTGGGAAAGATCATGGCTGTCTTCTCTCCCTCAGCACCTTGCACAGGACCTTCTGGGAGGATGGAAGCTTGCCAGCAGAGAGGGAGTTTTCTGGTCTGCTTGAGATTGGTTTCTCTGTTTCCTGCAGCTAAATGTGTGTTGTCTTCAGAAATAGGTTCTTGCCTTATTGTTGGGGGGGGGGGGGATCAGAACAGCAGTAGCCTGTGTTGTGCTGGAGGCTGCTGGGGCCTCCTGATGGTATCAAAATTTTCATTCAATAACACATGTCTTCTGGAAAAGACACTGTCCACCCATGCAGGGCAATTCCATTCAAACTTTTTTCTTGTTAAAGTTGTATTTTGAGATAGCTTACTAAGTAGTGGGTTTTCATAAGGCTTTCCACAGTCCTTCATTTTGCTTAACCTGTTTACTACCTCCTCTTCCATACTCCCCTGCCTCCATCCTCATTTAATCCTTTAAACCCCAAATATTCCTCCCTCCTCTTTTTATTTGGAGCTAGAGTCTGCATAGGAGAGAATACATGGTGTTTGTCTTTGGGGACCTGATTTACCCCATTCAGCATCATAGTTTGTCAAGCCCATTTCCCTGAAAATTTCATTTTTCTTTATAGCTGAATAATATTTATTATTATTTTTATTTTATGTGTATGTGTTTATTGCCTGCATGATGTAAATGCACCTGTGTTGTGTAATACCCATGAGGTCAGAAAGGTGGTCAGATTCCCTAGAACTGAAGTCGTGTGCAGTTTTTATCTGCCCTGTGGGTGCCAGGTCCTCTGTAAGAGCAGCCAGTGCTCTTAACCATTGAGCCATCTCTCTAGTCCCAATAGCTGAGCAATAATTCATTGTATAGATGTAGTACATTTTTCCTACCGATTCATCTGTAGGTAGTTATCTGGATTGATTCAATTTCCTAGCTCTTGTGAACACAGCAGCATTGAATGTGGATATACCAGTGGCTTCACGGGACAATATAAAATCCATTGGGTATATGCCCAGGAGCGAAGTAGCTTGATCAGTATGGCAATTCTACATCTCGTTTTAGAGAAATGTTTAGAATGATGTCCAAAGGACCTGTACAGTCCTTTACACTTACACCAACAGTGTATAAGTTTTTGTTTTATAGGTCTTTCATTTCTGTGGTTAGATTTATCCCCAGGTATTCTCTCTCTCTCTCTCTCTCTCTCTCTCTGGGATTATTATTTTCTAATTTCTTTTCCAGTATATTGTCAATAATGTAGAGGAAGGCTACTAATTTTTGTAACTTTTGTTCCCTGCCACTTCACTAACATTTTTCCAGATTTAGCTCACATTACCTATGGATTTACTGCTTTTTGAATTAATGTTGCAGAGAAATGAGCCGTGTTTCTATATACTCATTTTATTAAATTTAGTAACATTTTCATTTAATTTCCCTAATTCATTGGTTCTTGATGTGGTCATAAGTTTTAATAGAGCTCTCTGAAGAAATAGAACTAATAGGATGGATCAATGGATGGATGGATGGATGGATGGATGGATGGATAGATGGATGGATAGACAGATGGATCAATGGATGGATGGATGGATGGATGAATGGATGGATGGATCGATGGCTAGAGAGATGGATCAATGGATAGATGGATGGATGGATGGTTGGATGGATGGATGGATGGATGGATCAATGGATGGATGGATGGATGGATAGATAGATGGATCAATGGATGGATGGATGGATGGATGGATGGATGGATGGATCAATGGATGGATGGATGGATGGATGGATGGAGAGATGGGTGGATGGATGAATGGATTGATAGATAGACCAATGGATTGATAGATGGATGGAAAGATAGATGGATGCACGGATGGATGGATGGATGGATGGATGGATCGATCAATCGATCGATGGGTGGATAGATCAATGGGTAGATCAATGGATGGCATACAGTTGTAGACAATTATAGGTTGATACATAGGTAGTGGATGCACAGACAGAATATCCATCTTGCTCGTTCCCATACTCATTTCAGGCAATTCTTAAGTCTCCCTACGCATCCAGCTACCTGCCCACCTATGTATCTACTACATATACATTTGAAGGAATCAGTTCACATGATTGTAAAGACTGTCGAGTCCCAAATTTACAGGTAGCCAAGCAGTCTGGAAGCACAGGAAAGCCGATAGCACAACAGAACAAAGGCTGTTTACTGCAGAATTGGTGCTCTTGGAGAGGTTGAGTGCTTCTCCATCGAGACCTGCTGCTCCCCATCAACTCATTCTTTGCCTCCTGGGTTCTTTGACTGAGCACCAGATAAATCATTCTGCATACCATGTTCACTGCCTCTTCCAAAGGAATCCAGGCACCAGAATAGAACTTCAGGAGCTAAATCTTTTTTTTTTTTTTTTTTTTTTTTTTTT
>VZQC01012799.1:76897-103179 GCA_009823505.1 Rhizomys pruinosus
AGAAAAGAGAGGAAAAGAGGAAGGGAAAGGAGTGGAGGGGGAAGGGGAAGGAAGTGGATAGAAAGGGGGGTTGTGGAGGGACCCAGAGGGGACTTGCAGGGAGGTGTGGGGTGTCACCTGAAGAGGGATGGGGGAGAAGAGCCTCTTACCAGCTGGACTCCTCGGTGGATGGGGCTGAGAGGGATGATGAGTGTCGATGGTCCACAAGAGAACACACCACTCACTTTATTGCATCAGGCAGCAGCTTATACATGCTTGGTGGGAGGGGTGGAGAAAAGAAGGCGGGAGAGGAGATACGTAGAGTGGGGGAATAGCTTTGGACCAATAGTAACTCACCACATAGGTTGTAGGCGTTTTCAGGTCAGGGTATGCTGAGTTACTCCTATGTGGAAGTGACCTGCCAGAGACAGGTCGCTAAACTCTAGTCAGGCTCAGGGGGTTACAGTAGGCCACATTCTCTAGGGCCCACAGGGCCCAACAGGGATGGGGAGAAAGTGGGACATTTGGGAAATAAGGCAAAAGCCTGCCAACATATTATTCTACTTGTCATAATGATGACCTTCAAAAACTAAGGCAAAATAAACATGTTTTCAGATAAGTAAAAAGGGAAGGATTTGTTCTCCAGCAGATCTGCATGTAAAGTTCTAAGGAGGTGATTTTTAGCACTACAGAAGATGACACCAGATAAAATTCAAGTCCCAGGAAAGAAGGGATACAATTAGGTATATGTGGGTAAATAGAAAGCTACCTTTGATCTTTTAATTTCTAGAAGACAACTTGCTATGTCAAAATTCTCCCAATGTACTTAGAATCTATTAGGTTTTATAAAACATGACCAGAAGAACACAAACGATCTGGGAACTGAAATAGTCTTCTGGAAATTTCTTAATTTTACATGAAGTGGTACAAATAATCCTAAGTAAAGTATCATAGAAAGTAACAAAATGAAGTTATAATTGTAAATGAAAATGATATAGCTGAAAAGATATGTCAGTTAAGATGAAAAATGTTTTGAAAAAGGACTGTGGTTGAAATATTCGAATTGAAATATCATAGCATAATGATTTTCAGAAAGAATTGTTTGGCTCACTGTAGGTCTGTTGCCTGTTTCTGTTTTCTACTTTATCACACTTTCATTTGAGAAAAATCTTGTGCAATTTCAAAAGAAAACTAAAGCACACTTTTGTTAAAATCGTAGCTCTGGAGACCAATAGGCCTCAGAGAAAGGAAGGTTATTAAGCTGCCCTGGGCAGTTGGAAGAAAGGCAGCTCTTGAAGGAATTCCCTCAGCCAACAGTACATCTCCACAGCAGCTTGGAAAACCCACCCACCAGATCTAAAAAGCCAAAGGGCTTCTTACATCAAGCAGGAAAAGCTCTATGAGGATGAAAGCCCTGAGAAGCATGATGCTCCAGGCTGAAGGAGGCGGCTCATGAGCTACAGGAACCCAAGGAGCTGCTGACGGTTAAGGTTTTAACAAACATTTAAAACTGTAAAACCAGACGATTCTTTGAGATCTGCAGTTTGAAGGTTGTTAATCTTTCACTTTTATATTAAATTTAGAGCACCTCAGAAGTTTTACTTTTATCAATTAAAAACTATTTCCATACACAAACTGTCCAAATTTATAAAATGGAACATGGAAAATTTTAGAACTCATCTCCACATGCCTCCCCATATAAACTTCTCCCAGGGGACAGAAGGGCTCAGTTCTCAGAACTTCATCAGATTTGTGTGTATCCAGTTGTGATTCTGCTGCATGTCAAAGGACTCTGGGTTTCACCCACTTCCTTGTTCTGCCCTAAGGACCACAGCTGAGCTGAACCTCCTTACTTTGATGCAAATACTCATGCCTAACAGCGGTGATTCACCAATGTTGTCAGCTATAAATACTAAGAAAACAAGAGGGAGTCTTCTCTGTTCCCACTCTACCCTGCCTGACCTTGCAGAGAATCTATCTCTGCTGTGTGTGGAGTGTTGTTTGTGCTTAAATAAGCCTTGGCTGTGTGCTGTGACTGCAAACTTCCCATCTTGTAATTCATTTATTTATTTATTTATTTATTTATTTATTTATTTATTTATTTATTTTTTTGTCTTTTTGAGACAGGGTCTCCCTTTAGTCCCAGCTGGTCTGGAACTCACTATATGGACCAGGCTGGCCTTGAAGTCACAGAGATCCACCTGCCTCTGCCTTCCAAGTACTGGGATTAAAGGCATGTGCCACCACGTCTGGCCCATTTTGTAATTCTTTTTTTTATGCTTTTATTGATGTTTTGTGTATTTCAGACACCATTTTTCAATTCATTTTAGACATATTCCCTTTTCCCTTTCCCCCCACCCCACCCCGATCATGCACTCTGCCATAACTGTCCTGTATCTTTCTCTCAGTCTTTTTTTGTGTTTAAGAATTCACATTTTCCTCCATTAATTTTATATTACTCTAAAATATGGATACATACTCAACACCCATATACATCTTATAATTCTTAAACTTATGAAGAAAAGGGCCACAGACAGTATCTAGGAGACTCCCCTAACAAAGTTTATCTTTTTTTTGGTCTTTTTTTTTTCCAGACAGGGTCTCCCTGTAGCTCTAGCTGGCCTTGAACTCACAGAGATCTGCCTGCCTCTGCCACCTGAGTGCTGGGATTAAAGGCGTTTGTCACCAGGCCCAGCTCAAAGCTTATCTTTTATACTCTTTAAAACTGCTACAAGATCTCCACAACATTTGTCTGGGAAGCCCACATGCAGCTGGCCATCTCCATCTTCAGCCTGGGTACAAAGCAACGACCAAGGAGCTCCCACACACCCCTCCTTTTGACCTTTAAAAGCACCTCGTGCTCTGCCTTCTTGACTAGACTTACAAGTTACTATGTGGTGCACATTCCATGGACATCCTTTTTTAGTCCCAAGTAAATGTCATTGGTTAGAGAATCTCTCCGGTTATTTAGCTATTCATCCTTGATTCAAAAGAACACACATGAAAGCTATTTGATAAAATAAGAAATTGATTGAATTGCCCAACTTCATTTCATATTAACCTACAGAAAATGTTGGTCCTGCTGTTGCATACAAAACAGATAAGCTCTAGAGGCGGGGTCTCCTTTTAGTCCCAGCTGACCTGGAGCTTGCTATGTAGACCAGATTGGCCTTGAACTCACAGAGATCCTCCTGCCTCTGCCTCCTGAGTGCTGGGATTAAAGGTGCGCGCCCCCACGTCATATGCTATTATGGAAACATATCACTCTGTGGTTCCGTAACAGCATACAGCCTGAGGTGGGATCAGACTAGCTTCTGATCATAGGTCACAAAGGCCGAACCGCTGCAGCTAAGCCCTATTTAAGCTCCCCTTAGTGAGGTGGCCAAGTGAGTACTTGAACAGTCTCCTCTGTGGAGGAGGATGAGCCCCCACCCTTCCTCTGTCTGGTGTCACCTGAGCAGGAAGGGAAACACGGGAGGATGGACATTTGGAATTATGCTCCTCATGTCCTAAAGATCTTTCTGCCCAAGGCAGCTAGGAAAGATGTTCTATGAAGAAATCTCTACTGATTATGGGTGCCGTGGACCTGAAGATTTAATTAGCAGGTTCAACACCTCCCAAGACATCAGCTCACTTCGTCCTCCAGATACAAATAAGTGACCCATAAATCTTTTCTTTTAAGAGAGAGAATTCAGTCTGACTCAGATATCTTTATTTCCCAAAACAATAAGAACAGGAGGTAGAAAACGGCTGGGCAGCTTAGGGCAAAGACCTCAAAAGAACAACAGCCAGTTTATCTCCTGGGTGAAAGCGAGAAAAATTCCTGGGAAGCTTATCTCTACCTAAAGCTGGAGCTGCCAGAACTATCTAATCCAAAGATGCCTGTGGTTGCACCATAGACAGAGGCTGAGGACGCCAATAAGGGGGTCTGTTTTTTTTTTTTTTTTCTTTCTCATTTCATCCACGCGCTAAGGACATGACTAAGACCTTGTGACCAGGACCTTGCTTGGAATGAGGACTGCACTGACCAGCTCACTGCCCTCTCCCCTCCCTCTTTATTAAGTCCTGGGAATGAGGCTCAGTGAAACCCCATTCCCAGGGACCCCTCCTGCTGTACAGGAACTCTGCTTTCTCTATCCTAAGCTCTCTGTAATAAAGTACTCCTTTCTAAAACTCACCCTCTGTGGCCTGTGAATTTCATTCTTTGAATTCATGAGACAAGAACCAGAAAGCCTGTGGATCAAGGTGGCTTTGGTGGTTGTTGAGTTTCCGGGATCCCAGACTCTCAAGCTAAGCACAACAGAGTCAAGAAAGGTTCCATCATTCTCAAAGACACCCTGATATTCTTGTGTCACAAAGGACGATGATATTTGAGGGGCAATGAAGTTGACCCACACCTGTTACTGCCCTGCAAGCATGTAGAGCCCCTGTGGGATGGTCCTCAAGAAGGATTTGTCAGAGGATCCCTAGCCTAGCTCACTGTGATCAGACCCATAGGGCAAGCAGGCGGAGAACCAGACCCTCTCACCCTGCAGCCTCATCTCTTCAAATAGGCCCAAGCTCATCGGCAGCTCCACATCCCTGATGGCTGGAAACATCAATGATACGGAAGACTGAAAAATAGTCTGTGATGAAAGGGAAGGCCTAAAAATCTGTAGCCCTTGATTATATGATCAGAAGTTTCAAGAAGGACTCTTCTGTAGACTCTGGGGTTAAACTGATCCATGCTATTTGTCAGGTCAGGAAGACTGTCCTTCCTTTGTTGTGCATAGTTCCTGCAGGGGACTTTAGAACTCCCCACCATCAGAGTTGTTTACCAGGCAGTGACAGAAGGCCCTAAATAATCCCATCGGTTCCTCTGCATGGACTCCTGGCCGCAGGTGGCTACATCCTTAACATCGTGGGCCTGGCTCTACACAATACAAAAGGGAAAATTCAGAATTCTAGCAGCCTGCATGGGGAAGGAAAAAGATCAGGAAAATATTATTCACAAAGAGGACCAGGGAGATGAACCACTGTCGCCACTTCCATACAAGCCCTCAGCTCCACACAAACCCTCAGCCCCACACAAGCCCTCAGCCCCACACAACCACACAAGCCCTCAGTCAGGCACAAGCCCTCAGCCCCACCCAACCACACAAGCCTTCAGCCAGACACAAGCCCTCAGCCCTACACAACCACACAAGCCCGCAGCCCCACACAAATCCTCAGCCCTACACAAATCCTCAGCCCCACCCAAGCCCTCGGCCCTACACAAACTCTCAGCCCCACACAAACCCTCAGCCCCACACAAACCCACAGCCCCATACAAGCTCCACAGGTGCCTGGGTATCTCGGTCTCCTCAATTCCCAACGAGCCCTCCTCCATTGGTGATGCTACTTACACCCAGCACATTGAGACTGACTACCCATACAGACACTGTCCCACAGAGTTCCCTGGCTCAAGCGCAGTTGGAGCCAAGCCCAGCCCCATGATCCTCAGTGCCTGAAGGAAGGCAAAATGCAAGGTGTAGTCTGGCTCCTTGCTGGAATTGAGGTAAGTTTACTCATCCCCTCCAATGGCCATACTACCTGAGTCTTACCAGATGCCACTCAGGGCAATGCGACCCCCACCCTGGAACAAATCTAATGGTGTGCACTGCAGACATTTTACCAGCATTTAGGATTACAGAGCTTCTAATGTGCAGCAGCACTCCAGCCTACTCTGAAAAGCCCCAAGCCATGATTGACGCACTTGAGATCATCTTCCTAGTGCACAAAAGGCCTGCAGCAGTTTCGAACAGCCTCTTCAAATCTTTAACACAGAAGAGAGACAGCGCTGTGGAGAAAGCTCAAGGTTGGCTCCAAGGACAAGCCGTAGGAACCCAATGCCACCAACTGGACCCAGTGTGCTGCAGCCACTGACCAGCCAGACTGGACACCAGTGATGAGGATGGAAGATCCCTGAAGAGATATTGGCAGGCCTTGGTACATGGAATGAGAGCTGGGCAGGGAAGCAAATTAACATATCAAAGACAGTACTATGAGTCTTCTAAAAACCTGGTGAGTGACCCACAGAGCTCTGTGAGATACTCTTGAAACATTCTGGATACAGATAGAGGTAGGAAAAAAGCAGCACAAGGTGAATGCAGCCTTCCTGTCTCAGTCATATGCTGACATCTGCTGCAAGCTGCACAAATTAGAGTGCTTTGTGAGCATGTAATGGCTGAACCACAGTAAGAGGACCGACAGCAGAGGAACTGAACGAGGCTTGTGAACCATGGCTCCAGAGAGCCCCCGTCACAATGAAGTTAGGGGTAAGCCAAGGAGGTTCATGATAGACATAGTTGTGGAATATTTGGTGGTCACTACACCTGTAGCCCCACGACCAACAAAACAACTACTATTATCAAAGTCACAGGAGACTGAATTTCTTGCCCATTCTACAAAACCCGATCATTGTTTAGTGACTCCCGAGTTTCTATATTCACCAGAATGGCCATTCCCTCTTGTGGGCAGAGATATGCTGATGAATCTCTGGGAGCAAATCACCTTTACCCCTGGAAGCCTGTTAGCTCTCACCTGAAAGACTGGCTCCAAATGGTGATGGCTCTAACATACCCAGGAAGAATGAATGGGGCCTCCGTTCTCCAGAAGAAAGCAAACCAACAATGCTTTGCTGGAGTTCCAGATATCTGGGTGGAAAGGACACCTCAAAGTTTAGCCCACAAGCCATGAACTCGTTAAAATGGATTTAAGCCCAGGAGTCTCTGTGGTCAGACTAAGCAGATGTCGTGTTTCAAGAGGCTCACTTGGGCATGTGGGAATGTGCTCTGCACTGACGTGATGCTGAGGTGCTGGCTGGCTGCCTGACCCTCTGGAACACCCATTGTCAGCAAAGAAGCCAGGAGGGTGGGGCATGGTGGTACACACCTTTGATCCCAGCACTGGGTAGGCAGAGGCAGAGATCTCTGTGAGATTCAGGCCAGCTTGGTCTACATATTGAGTTCTAGGCTAGCTGAGACTAAAGGGAGACCCTGTGTCAAACAACCTAAAAAAAAATGTCAGGAAGAAATAACTACTGACCTGTCCAGGACCTCTGTTCATTCAGAACAACGCAGTGACCACCATCCACCCAATGTTGGTGAATCCTTACACAATTCCAAGTCTTCTGACTGCACAGGGAAGGAAAAATAATTTATGTGCCTTGATCTGAAATATGTTTTTTTCTTTCTCTGTCACCCGTAAGTCAACTCTGAATGTCCTCCAAACTAGAAGACACAGGTGACAGGAACTAGATTACCACAGGGCATTAAAGACTCGGCTCTCTGGTTTGGTAAGTCACTGGCCACTGACCTTGCTGCTGTCTCTGGGGGGGCCTTGAATGCTACAACATGTAGATGACTTGCTGTAAGCCAACCCCTCCTGACAGGATTGTTGGTAAGGCACTAGAGTCTTGCTGACTCTGCTCTCTGATACAGGATATAAAGTATCATAAAAGGAGGCCAAAATTTGCAAGCATGATGTAAAATACTTTGGAGTATTCATCTCCACAGGACACTGAGTCCCTGGGCACAAGAGAAAACAGGCTATCTGTTCAATACCTCCACCTAACATCAAAAAGGAAGTCTTAGGGGCAGCTGGATCCTGTCAGATTTGGATACCGTTCCATTCAAAAGTCATAAAGGCACGGTATAAATTCACAGCCAGCTCTGAAAACGACCGTCAAGACAGGATCAGGCCACAAAGGAGGCCATCAAGATGATAGAGACTCCTAGCAAGTGCCTTCCTTAGCATATCAGACATAACCATGGACTATAACTTCTTTGTGTGTGTGCTAGAAAAGTCCCACAGACCGGGAGTCTTCACCCAGGTAGTTGGACACTGGAAATGTCCAGTTACATACCTGTCCAAGCAGCTGGACTCCATAGCTGATGATTGGCCACCGTGTCTCTGAACCATGGCTCCTGGCATGGTCTTAGTCGGAGAAGCTGATAAACTTACCTTGGGACAAACACTAAATGTAAAAGTTCTCAAGGCCATTATAGTCCTGATGAACACTCAAAGACATAGATGGTTAAAGAATGTCAGAAGGCCTCACTACCAAGGCATTTGCCTCAAACTATAAGGACCCTCAACCTGGTTACTTTCTTGGCCACAGAGGTGGGGCCACCAAACAATGACTGTAAAGATGTGATAGATGAAGTTTGTTCTTGTATGCTAGACCTGACCGAAGCTCCCCTTCAGAACCCAGAGCTGGAGCTGTTTGTTCGTGAGGGACTGCACAGAGGGTGGTGATAACCCCCACTGACGAGGTCATCAGTGCTGAAGCCTTACCAAAAGGATGGTCAGCACAGAGAGCAGAATTCTGAGCACTAATCCAGGTATTGAGGCCAGTGGAGAACAGGCAGCTCAACTTGAAGAATGCCTTTGCTACCCTGCATGTCCATGGGGCCGTCCACAGGAGGAAAAGAAATAAAGCATAAAGAATGAACTCTCCAACCTTCCTAGGTGACATGCATAATCTCTTATCTATTTGACAGATATTTTTTCCCCATAACAAGAACAGTTCAGGACCCTCTTGGCTGAAATGCATGCTGAATGTCAGCTGGTCCTTATTCAGGCATAGCTGTCACGTGGCTTCTCACAGCACCACAAATTCAATGCAAGATAAGAGAGACTGAGGCAAGACTAAGAGATGACAAAGAAAGACTGTAAGTAAGCTAAAGATACAGACCTGTCCTGGAGCCAGTCAATGGAGGTTCAGCCAAGTGTCAGCAGTGGCCCTCGGAGCTGTTCTGTGTGGCGGAGGAGGTTTATAGGGTGCAGTAGAAAAGGCCTAGCATCCCCCCACCCTGTGGAAAGATAAGCCAACAGCCGCCACCCTGCCCAGCAGCCAGGCTTACTGCTGTGGAAAACTTGTTGGATCAGGTTATCAGCTAATCAGTGTAAGTATGGCCCCAGGAGGGAGACTTTATGGCCAGTTTAAATCTATAAATCTACAGAGCAGATGCAGCTCCTCAAAAAATTAGGACTGAGCAGGGCAGTGTGCCCAGCCCAAGGCTGTTTTTCACAACATATTTTATAAAACTGTATCCTGCAA
Organism: Rhizomys pruinosus; assembly: GCA_009823505.1. Taxonomy (NCBI): domain Eukaryota; kingdom Metazoa; phylum Chordata; class Mammalia; order Rodentia; family Spalacidae; genus Rhizomys; species Rhizomys pruinosus. The sequence goes on from VZQC01012799.1 coordinate 85,959, forward strand.
TCTGCTGAAGTAGCTGGAACTCAGAAGACCACTGCTGATGCAGGAGAGACTACCCAGGCCCAGCATAAATGAGGATGTAGCAAAAGGCAAGCAGGTTCTGACACAGGAGTAGTGGGTGTATTTGAGTGATGGCACCTTTCTCTGCTCTGCTGAGCTTAGCTTGAGAGGCCAGGGTCCTGAAAGCTCAACAGCCATCGAAGCCACCTCAAGCCGAAAGCTTTCAGGTCCTTGTCTCATGAATTTAAAGGACAAACTTCACAGACCCAGAGGATGGATTTTAGAAAGAAGTATCCCATTATAGGAAGCTGAGGAGGAAAAGGAACACAGAGCTCCTGCACAGCAGGAGAGATCCCGAGGGTGGGATCCCGTGACCTTCTCTGCTCCAGAGGTAACAAGACTTCAGCAGGTAGATGATGGGGAAGGGACATGAGCCAGGCCATCCAGTTCCCATCCCAGGTGTCCAGGTCCCCACGGTTTCAGTCCTGCTCTCGGTGGCTTCCAGGAACAGGGCTCTCCTTTACAGAAAAGACAGAAGGAAGAGCCAGCCCCTCTTTCTGCATCCTCGTTCTAGCTTCTGACTAGAGCAGGACCACAGACACTCTTGGAGTAGATAGTTCTGGACTCTCTCGCCTACGGCCAGGAGGAACATTCTGGCAGGGATTTAGAGATGGTGACCTTGCTTTAGGATATTATCCTTAACCGCCCAGACCGTTTCCAACTCCCGTTCTCATCACTGCTACCTTCAGCAAAGGGAATGAACAGAGAAGCCACTTATGGTGACACAAAACCAAATATGGGTAGATTTGGACTCTTAGAAAAGAGGAACAACCAGTGCATGACGGGCTGTAGAAGGCACTGAAGCTGGAGCAGTGGTGCAGAAGACGAATCTCTGGCTCTGTTCCTTCTGCCCTTCCAGGGAGACTTCCCGGATTCAGAGCCAGGCAGGTTGAGTCCTTCCAACCTGTATAGTGTAGGAATTTGGCCAAGATCACAACAAGGCGTGGAGACCTGAAGGCAATCAGAAGCCTTAACAACACAGTGGTTATGGGCTGGAGAGATGGCCTAGCGGTTAAGAGCGCCGACCGCTCTTACAGAGGACCCGGGTTCGATCCCCAGCACCCACATGGCGGCCGAGAACCGTCTGAAACTCCAATTCCAGGAGAACTCCAGTTGCAGGGGAATCCGACACTCTCTTCTGACCTCCGCGGCATTGCACGACACAGGTGCACAGACTTGCATGCAGACAGTACATTGATACACATTCAGAAATAAATAAATGCCGGGCGTGGTGGCCCACGCCTTTAATCCTAGCACTTGGGAGGCAGAGGCACGCGGATCTCTGTGAGTTCGAGGCCAGCCTGGTCTACAGAGTGAGTTCCAGGACAGCCAGAGCTACAGGGAGACCCTGTCTCAAAAAGACCAAATAAATAAATAAATAAATAAATAAATAAATAAATAAATAAAACAATACAGTGGTTATCATGAAAAAAGTACAGTCTTGTTTTTAGTAGATGTTATAGTAGAGGGTATGGGAAATGTAAATGAAATATATTGTCTTTTTTATTAAAGGGTTAAATGAGACAAAGAAAGTTCTATCTTTAAACAATTTGGAAAATGCCTTCAGGCAAACCTCCCTCCCCAGACAGCTTTTTTCTAAGATTAAAGTTTGCGCTCAGGATTGCTGGAAAGATGGCTCAGCAGTTACCAGAATTGCTGCTCTTGTAGAAGGTCGGGGTTGGGTTCCCTGCACCTACGCTGCAGCCAACAACCATCCAGAACTCAGTTCTAGAGGATCTGAAACCTTTTTCTGGCCTCCTGAGTCAGTTGCACACATGTAGCGCACCTACATACATGCAGAGAAAACACTCATACACTTAAAATATAAATTAATAAATTTTAAAGTTGCATCTTGTTTATCTGCTGTGATGTTTAGAATTGGCTACTCGTGTATAAGAATGTGGGGCCAAGCTCTGCCGGTCCAGAGTGAGGGACTGTACTCCTTTGCATTAGGAATTAAAAACCGAGCTGGACCACAGTTGAATGGGCTTGCCTGCTTGATTTGGCATGGTTCTGAATCCTTTTGAAGAAATAAAACTTTTCATTGTTAGATATTTTGGGTTGTGTGTCCAGTATCTGAGGTCCCAGAGCCATTCATTTCTCACAAGGCACTCTCAGATACACAGATAGCAAGTGCTCAGAGAATCCTGTTCATGGTAAATGTGGCCATGGAGGGATAGATGGAATAGCACAGTGAACAATTTCCCTTTCACGTGCTGGACTGACAAAACTGGTCAGGTTCTCTGATATTTGGTGACAATTTTAACCTCACAGATAAAATTCTTCTAAGACAGGAGGCTATTTTTTAATTATGTTTAAAGTAGAACAAAGGTAAGTCTGTAATTAATTGGCTTATGCCAATTCACACAAAAGTAAAAATATCAAAAGGAATGTATGAGAGACATGGGAATTCCCCCAGACTGATTAGTATATCTGTGAACTCTGCAAGAAGAGAAGCTTCTTTCAGTAGATGGCAATTAACACAGAAACCCACAGCGGGTCAATGGGCAGAGTATAGGAGACTGTGGGGTGCTCAGCCCAAAATGGAGTACCTATATCACACCCTTCTCCTCCCAAGGCTCAGGGGTCATTCTGAAAGAGGGAGTAGAACAACTGTAAGAGACAGAGGTGGGAGATGAATGTAAGGAACCTGTGCTGTCCGGGCACCATGGGGTAGCTGCAGGTATGGGCACACAGCGCTCGTGACAGCGTGCACAAATCTGTGCAAACCCAGGCCAGACAGGAGCCCCGTAAGGATGGGGAAGGAGATACGAAGCCCCAGCCATAGCTGAGGGTCTTGATACAGGAAGAGTCAGTCTTCCTTACTGGTGTGAAGCCTGGTAGATTGACCAGACTCCTGGAGATAGATTCACACCCAGAGTTTTTGAGATACATAAATTACATCCGATAGGCTTTATAAAAAGGCTAAAGATAGAAGACATGAGCTCTCGGTCTTAGCGCCATCTTCTTTGAAACGCCTGCGCCATGAGAGCGAAGTGGAGGAAGAAACAGATGCGCAGGCTGAAGCGCAAGAGAAGAAAGAAGAGGCAGAGGTCCAAGTAAACGAGGCTGTGCACTATGGGGGCTGCGGGAGAAGTGAGGGATGCCGAGCCCCGGGCGCTGGAGCAAACCCTCTGACTGACTGGGCTGCTGTTGAGAACGCATCCCACAGGATCTGGAACTTCATCTCGCCAGGACCACCCACACTGGGAGCTGGCCCTGCTACACCCAAACAGCCCCCGCTGCCCTCTCCTTGGACCNGTGAGATCTTTGAACCATTTGGAGTTGATATTTTTGTACAGGGTGAAGGTAAGGGGTAATTTCCCTCTTCTACAAGTGGTGAACCAATTTTGCCAGCACAATTTACTAAAGATGCTATCCACTTCTTCGCCAGATTGAAGACTTGTTCTTGGCCTCTTTGTCAATATGAGGTGGCTGAAGTTACTGAGCTCCAGTTTGAATCTTCACCGTTTGTTTCATTGTGTCACGGGTCTGGTTTTTCGTTGCCAGTTCCATCCTGTATTTATGTCTATTGCCTAGTGATATAGCTTGAAGTCTCGGTAAAGCAATATCCCCCTCATTGCACTTTTTCAACTCAGGTGTTGCTTTACTGCCTATTTGGGGTCTATAGTTGGTTTCCACAAAGAATTAAGGAATTTTTTCTTTTCCTTCACAGTCCTGAAGAACTTCATGGGGATTTTAATTGGGATTTGCATTGAATATATTAATTAATTTGGATAGAATGGACAGTTTTTACTATATTAACTTTTCCAATCCATGAAGCATATAAGGGTAGGGTCTTATTCCATCTCTTGATTCATCTTCAGTCTCCTTATCAGGGGTTTTATTTTGTGTAAGAAGATCTTTGTCCGTAGTCTTTGTTAGGTTTTTCGCCAGGTTTGTTTGTTGTTTTTAGGCTATTACAGTGGGACGCTCTCGCACTTAAAATATTTTCTTCTCCACAGATTACTTGTCTGTTTCGAACCACTGAAATTTTTTTTAAATTTTTTTCTATTAATTTTATTTTTTTTTTTGTTTTATGAGTGTTTTGGCAGCATGGATATAGCACTATGTGTCTTCAGTGTTCTTTGAGGTCAGAAGAGGGTCTCCCGGATTCCCCTGGAACTGGAGTTCTCCTTCTGGAAATTGGAGTTTTTCAGACAGTTATTCGGTCCCTGCCATGATGGGTGCCTTGGGGATCGAACCCGGGTCCTTCTGCAAGATGCAGGTCAGCACTCTTAACCGCTAGCCATCCCTCCAGCCCCTCGAATCCTAGAAATTTTAAAAATAATTATTCACTTCAAATCTGAGTTTCTAGCTATCAAAAAGACTTTCTTTGCTGGCTTCTGGGTGTTGCATGCGTCCCTAAACCCAGTGTTTGCTGGCATGTAAGAGCTAAGTCCAGAAGAGCTGGCGCTGGCCCTGGGCAAAGGAGGCACTGCACCGAGCACAGGCGGCACAGTGGGTGTCCCCAAGGCTTGGTGTCCCCTCAGTCTGACCTCACCCCAGACTTCAGGATCAGTGAGAGCACCACAGCCCCAGGAAGAGCTGGGAACCAGCTTCTGGGCCCCCTCCCTCAGCCTCCCAAGAAACTAGGATTGTTGGGCTGGAGTGGCCCAACATGGGTAAGGGGGTGGGGTGGTTGGTGGGGTGACCTGATAACCTAGATGTGCAAATGGATGGGAGTGGGCTCTGACTGGGGCTGCAGAGCATGGTCAGGACAGATGCCAATCTTATCTGGGGCCTCTGAAAAATGAGTCAGCTTGCTCAGAGCTTGACTGACTGCCTGTCCTGGTTAAACATCTGGCTTTCCCCACAACCCAAGTGCAGGGTTCTCCCCTGCTTACTCCCTCTCTCCCCAATCCTCCTTCCTCCCCTGTTTCCCTATTCCCTCTTCCTTTCCAAGAATAAAACTAAAAGACAAACCCCTCACAGCCTCATCACAGACCTCCTAAGGTGCTAAGGAAAATGGGTGTTGGGGTGAGACACTGGCATGGGGTAGGGGAGGTCCCAGAGGGCAATACCTCCCCACGCCCCTGCAATCTGGCTCCGTATCCAAGAGCCCCAATTTCCTGTTGTCAGGCACAGCCGGGGAGCCCATCTTCTGTCTGTCAGAGTCTCTTATCTGTGGCCCAGCTCCCTTTCCTGGGTTTGTTATTGTATGGACCTTTTCTTCTTTTTCTAGAAACTTTAACTTGTCTTTGGAGGCTGGCCCGATTTAAAACGATGCATTAAAGCTGAGCTAACACAGTGGAACGTTCCAAGGTCAGCTGGGGATATATAGCGAAACAATAAAAAAAAGGCCGATGTGCCATGCACAAGGACATTTCAGACCAAGTCTGAAGGACACTTCTGTGCTCACAGAGCTGACAGGGAACGCCTTATCCCGAGGTCCCCTCCAAGGTGACACTCCTGCCTCACAGCTCACCTGTCACTGGCCACGATGGCCTCCTGGGCTCTGTCAGCTGTCTCCAAGTCTTTGGGCCTGGGAGGCCTGCTCCAGGCTGTGGTCACCCTTCCCCCTGTGGGCCTCCAGGTGGAAGTTATTGTTCATCTGCTGCAATGCCTGTAGGCTGCTCAGCACCACGGGAAGCTGGAGTCTCCCTGGGAAAGTAGATTACTGGGCAGGTAGACGGTGCTGAGGCCTGGCTGCTGTGTCATGTTTAAGTAAACACATCAGAGCCCACACTGCATCCCTAAGAGATCCTTTCTTTCTTAAACTTTTCCTGTCTTGGTATACTGTTATTTTCCTCCCAGAACTCTGCGTCCTCTTCCTTGCACAGAGATCTCCCTTGAGCTTCAGTTGATTCTTCCAAGCCGGCAACATTACATTGGCTCCTTTTTATACTTGTTTCTTCAGCATTTTTAGAAAAAGATTTTTTATAGGTACATGTTCCCTCATTCATCTAGATCCTTCCTGGCCTGGAACTCACATTGTAGATTCTAGTGCTTGGGGCTTTGAACTTACAGAGATCCCTTATGCCTCTGCCTCTGAAAGTGCTGGAATTAAAGACTTGAGCCATCAACACCACACTTACTAGAAGTGCTCCTTCAGCATTTTATCACCCTGCATGCCTTATCTTCTAAAAAAACAGGCAATCAACCTGGGCCATCGGGCCTGGCATGGTGGCTGTGCATTGTGGAAATGACAGAGGCAGGACGGATCTCTGAGATCAAGGCCACACTGGTCTCCATAGTGAGTTCTATCGCCAGACTTGAGCTATAGAGAGACCGAATTCAATCGTTTCCAAAACAAAAACAAAAAACAAAAAACCCTCCCCACACTTGGGCCGTTTATGGGCAGCTGTTTGTGGGCGATGGCTCCTGAGCTCTTTGTACAGTATTTCCGTGCTCCAGAAGGCAGGAGTGAAGGGCTGCTCTGCATTACAGGTGGACATGGAGGATGTCACAGCAGCAAGTGCTCTATTGCCAGCTCCACTCTCAGCGGTTTTGAAAATTCCACTTTATCTCTTCTATCTAATCATCCAGCTAACTATCTATCTATCTATCGTATCTTCTATTATCTTCTATTTTAATTCTAAGTCATCTATCTATCCTTATCTACTCATCTATCAATCTATACTATCTATCTACCTATTCTATCTTAATCTATTCTATCAAATCTATCATCATCTAATATGTTAACAGTTGCCTCTGTCCGTATGTGTGAGGTCAGAACGATATACCTTGTTGAAGAGTCATTTCTTGCTCCTTCTACCACCTGTCGGCTTCCAGGAGGGGAGTATCCAGGTCCGATCAATGCCCGGCAGCAACTACCTTTACATCCACCGGAAGCCGCCATATTGCCAAACACCTCAGCTGTCTATCACTTACATTTCTAGTGGAACCTCCCTAGAGGTCTGCACATCAAGATGCACATTCCTCCGAATTGACACAGTGGCTCATTATTTCTTTCCTATAGGTTGGGAATGCACTCTCCATCCTTCTTTCTACCTCCCAAGCACTGTCTTGCCTTCAGATGTGCTGAGGGCCCTGCCTTGTTTTGGCACACTATCACTGCCTATCATTTTTCTGATTCTTAGGAAGCAAGCCAATATTTAGAACCGATTCAGTTAGGCTGGATTTTCATAGGAAAGCCTTTATCAGCACTGAGTCGTTGACAGAGTGTTTATAAAAATCATAAAGAAATTTAGCGTATCAAATACTCAAACATCAGAAAATGTTTTGGGAGCAAGTCACGGGTATGGCCTTTCTCCCGCAGCCCCTCTCAGGCTGCCCACAGGGACCAGTTCTATAATCACATATTGGCCCCAGTTCGTCCCTGTCCGGGGCTCCCTGCAATATTGTTCATACTCCTTAGGTGGCTTGGATAGCATTCCTCAGCAGAGCAGAGTCCTTCCCACCCACGAGAGCCTTGGCGGGAGTCCGAGGACCCTGGAGCTTGCCTCTGAAGACAGAGAACAAAGGACTGGCACCGAGCCCCTGTGCAGGGGCAGCAAACCTGAGAACGAGGGGCTGCAGGGCCCGTGCTGCTCCCAAAACATTCTTCTGATGTTATGATACGCTAAAATTTCTTTATGATAAAAACACTCAGCAACGACAGTCTGATAAAGGCTTCCTATGAAAAATCCACCTCTGACATCCTGTTTCTATGGCTGCTTCCTAAGATCAGGAAAGAGGCAGGATGCCTGCCAACAGCAGGCCCCTCAGCACCCACCGCAGGCAAGCACTGCTTGGGAGGAGAAAGAAGTGAAGGCATCCCAACCTAAGGAAGAATAATAAATGCCAGTGTCTACAGGATGGATCTAATGTGCATACCCTCCTACAAAGAATCCATAAAAGTAGACATATGATTAGTAGTATCCTAGGTATAGGCACAGATGGCTCCGTGGATAAAGGTAGTTGCCTTAAGCACCAGCCATTTTGGACGAACTGAATAACCCTCCCCTGGAACCCATCTATGGTCTAGAACAGCGCAGTAACTGACTCTCACGCGTTATTCAGTTCATGACCTCCACATACACAAAGGCACTGTTCATTTAGATGTATCAAAAGTTATATTTGATGATTAGAGTGATTTGATAGATAGTAATATGTATAGATAGGAGTAGATTAGAACTTGCAAGATTTATAGATAGAGTAGGATATGACCTGAAGACACAAATAGAATAGATAGATTTAGATATGAATACGATTAAAGATAGATATGCATCAAGATTAGATGATGATAGATAGAAGAGATAAGTGGAATTTTCAAAACCGCTGAGAGTGGAGCTGGCAATAGAGCACTTGCTGCTGTGACATCCTCCATGTCCACCTGTAATGCAGAGCAGCCCTTCACTCCTGCCTTCTGGAGCACGGAAATACTGTACAAAGAGCTCAGGAGCCATCGCCCACAAACAGCTGCCCATAAACGGCCCAAGTGTGGGGAGGGGTTTTTTGTTTTTGTCTTGTTTTTTTTTTTTCCTTCTTCCCTTCCTTTTGATGCAGCTCAGTCTGGCCTAGAACTCACTATGGAACGCAGGTTGGCCTTGATCTCCCAGAGAACCTCCTGAGCCCGTTTCACTGCCATACCCAATCGTCATCCACCATCGCCAGGCCCGTGGCCCCAGGTTTTGAGGATTTGCCTTTTAGAATACCTACCATGCAGGAGTGAAAAATGCTGAAGGAGCCACAGTGGATGAGCGACAAGTCTTTAATTCCAGCACTCAGAAAGGAAAACCGGCGAAAGGTAGATCTCTCCTAGTAAATTCAAGCCAGCCCTGATCTACATAATTAGTGATGTCAGGCACAAGGCAGGACTATATAATCGAGACCATGTCTAAACAATCTTTTTAAATGCTGAAAGCATCGAGAACAGTTAAAGAAAGAGCCATGTTGAGCCTATTTGTTTCCTTGGAATCATACATATTGCAGAGTATCTCCATTTTGATCAATCTTTGAAATTCTATGGTACCATTTGCATAAAATTATATTACACAATTGTTTAATAAAATTATGGCCCTTATCTTATCTATTCTTAATTTTGTAATACTATTTTAATTATAATTAAAACAACACTTTCTTATTTTGTTAACCAATCATTAAAATTTTTTATCCCTTTACTTTCAATTTATCCTAATATCCTTAACAGTAAATTTTCCTTTATAGACAGCAATATTAATTTCTTTCTTATCCCATTCTGCATCAATATTTAATTTGGTTTGGTTCATAATTTTAAATGGAAATTTGTTGTTCCATACTTCCCTTAATCACCATGTGCATTATATTTGTGGATCCACATATACTTGTGTTCTTAAGCTATATTAAGCGCACTTATGCTGTAGTAATCTTAGGATAAGTTTTATCTTTCTTTTTTTTTATTTTTTTTTTTTTTTCTTCTCGAGACAGGTCTCCCTTAGCCCCTGCTGTCCTGGGGAACGCGAGTCTGTAGAAACCAGCTGGCCCTGAACTCAACAAAGATCGCCGAGCCTCCGCTCCCAATGCTAGGATAAAGCTGCGCCACACGCACCTCCGGATGCTGTTGTTTACCTAGAAGACTGACAGCTTATTGAATTGACCTGGGAAAGGTCGCTCAGACTTGGCCCATTACATGCTTGACCTATGGAATGAGCACAGCATGTGGTCCTAGTCAATCTCAGAAAGGCAACTAGCTTCTGGCCTCCATGACCATTACTAAGAAAGGCTGGTTCTCTCTGATAGTCTAACAATATTGTAGAGGAAACTACCAAAGACTGAAAAAGCACTCACAGCCATAGGTCCCTCAGAAGCAGAGCTAAAAGAAGCCAGGGGGGAGGGAAAGCTGCTTGTGGGATGAGGAAGGCCTTGGTGCAGATCCTCCAGATGTGGAATTAGCACTCCAGAGAGAGAAGAAGGGATGTTTGTCCTTGGAGCCAACAGATCCCAGATGGAGGGGAAGGAAAGTTACCTGTGGGACAGGCTGTATTTGTCTTTTAGATGCTCAACATCCTCACAGGTGTATGGTAGGGTCACACATGAACAACAGCACAGTGATGTGCAGGTAGACTAGCGAAACTTTTATGCATTATCCCCTATGGTGACATTGTGATGAAATACATTTGACACGATGTATTTTTCTCCCAGATTGATAGCACTACTTTATTATACGATTAGTTACAATGGTTCAATTTGCTTGGATCTTGGACTTGTATGAGTGCTCGTAGGGTTACACTTGATATAACCAACCTAGTCTTTCCTTGTCATGGTGCCCATTATTTATCTGGAGGGAGAGCTCAGCTATTAAGAGAACCGACTGCTCTTGCAGAAGACCAGTCGATTCTCAGCACCCACATGTGCTAAATGTCTTTTAACTCCAGTAGGAATCGATGCATCTCTGACCCCTTGCGCATTGTACGACTCAGGTCACAACTACATGCAAGACAGTACCTTCATACACGTAAAAAATAAAATAAATAAATAAAAAAAATAAATAAATAATGCTTACACAATTGGTTCTTGGCTATTTGCTTTGGTATGTGATTGATTGGTATTAATAAACAAATCATGCTAGCGGATATGCTAATCACGTTTTAATTCCTAGCACTCAGAGCAAGCAGGCAAGATCTTGTGAGTCAAGTCCGGTCTTCAATATATGTGTCAGACATCGGATACAGGACACCCTGTCAAAACAAACAACAAATAAACAATAAAACCATCATGCCAACCAATATCAGGATAATCAAATATTTTGTAAATTATGTAATTTTGTATTATACCGATGACTTCCATTTGGGTATATCTTTTTCCGGCACATTATGCCTCTCTCCCAGTGTGTATTCAAGATGCCGGTGAGATAATATTTCATACAATAAGTTGAATATATTACCTTCCTATTTACTCCAGATATCTGTTCCAGCCATAACATCATGCTTTCTGACACCACAAACTATCCATATGCTGAAATTCAGCTAACGAAAATGTCTTACGAATTACTACTAAGTATGCTTAACTTTTGGCAGTCTCTTGTGATTGCAAACAGCTTTTAGGGAGTTTAGTGTTGAGACAATCCCTAAGTCACAACATGCTAGAGCGCCAAGTGCATGCAAATCCTACCACGAATATATTATTTCTATAAATACTATGAAATTTAATAGGAATACATTGAAACTCATAGATCAAATTGGACTATATATTTTGACATTTTTCTAATATATTAATAGCATCCCATTAATTTTCTTTAACATGCTTATTTATTAATGTCTTATAATAATCAGTATATGGGTCTTTCACCTCCTAAATAATTTCCTTGGCAGTTTGTGAATGGTTTCAGGTTTCCTGATCACTTAAGAAAGGCCAAAACAAACCCTGTGCTTTGAAGGGAGATGTTTCACTTTGATATCAAATGGAATTTATATGAGAAGATGTAAACTGTGTTTTCATAATGTACTAGCATTGTTTGCTTTAGGGACTTCTTAATGCCTAGGCATCTGGCAGATAAATGAGCCATGGTGTCACTAAGGCGTAGGATGAGGATGAAGGAGTAAAAGTCAGTTGCCTTGCAAGGTAGCCCACGTACCTTAAATGCCTTGATATCGTAAATGCCATCTTGATATGACACTGCATGCTGCACCGCAATTGCAGCTGTTGCATGCTCGCCCTTCATTTTCCCAGTGCCCAAGGAACCTATTCGAATCACCAACTCCAGGAATATTCGAAACTTCAACACAAAGCCTAGAAAGATGCGCATCTGAATACTAATGGCTGTCTTCCCTGGTTTATGGACAAGGTGGCTCCTGAGCAGGTGAGAGTCTCTTGACACAACCTTAGCCTGCAGAAGCATTTTAAGGCTGTGTATCTTGCCAGACTCCAGTGCTTCCATCACTGAGAGGAGAAAAACAATATGTTGAAAATTGCTTCTGCTTAGCAGGGATGGGAGAAGAAAACAGTTTCTGAGAAGTCCTGTATCCGTGATCACAGCCTGGCTTCTTCATGAGGTTAACATGCAGTAGTTGGTACAGGGTATCTTTTGTATTACAGCAGAGATGCTGGAGAAGGAGTCTTGAAAGGCTGGTAAACACATTACAGCACACCCTTAACAGTAAGAATTATTCCAGAGTGGTTTCAAATTCAAAGATTGCCTGACAAAAGGATACTACCACTTCACATCCACAGGTCCAAATATAACCTGGTAAGAGATAATAAATATATTAAAGTAGTGTATTAAATCAGCTTCATGTGAAGCATGTACTTGCTCCCATGTGTAACTGTATTTCCTCTCCTCTAGTTTTGTCTGGCTGTTAACTAAGCAAAATAAAGATCTGAATAAGAAATGGAGAGACACTGTTGGATCACATTTTATTTCCAGTCAACCAGAAGGCAGCATTCTGCTTTCCACTCAGGTGGAGTCGTCATCTCGGTCAGATTCCCTGCAACAGACATTAACAAACCAGCTAATAAACAGAATAAGCCGTCTCAAAGTTGAGGGAAAAATGGAATCTTTGTAGTCAAGATGGAAAGCTTTTTTGTTTTTTAGGGAAGCCTTGGACAAGAACTTGAGAAATAAACAAGACCGTCTTGATTGACGTGACTGGAGTAAATAACCACCATGCCTGAAAGTCCAGCAATCACAGATGGTCCGGGCATGCCTAGAAATGACCCTAAACTTCAGTCCTTCTGCCAGCACCCCATCCACCAACCCACAATCAGAGCAAGTAACTCAGAATCCAATCATCTTTCTATTTGATTCCCTGAAATACCCCCTCCCTGCTGCCTTGGGAGTACACCCGAGTTGGTTTCTGATTGCATGACAGAATCATAATTCCCATTCAGGAACAAATCTCCCTTTGCTTATTGATAGCCTGACTCATTTGTGGCTCACACCTGTAATATGGAAACTTGATGATTATTACTCTATATTACTTCAGTATTTAATGCTATGAAATGATATATTTGTTTATGAAAAGGCTTTGAATAAGCTTTAGTAAATGTAAATGTTGATATTCCTCAAGTGTTCAAATTTTATAACCCTCGTATTTCACAGCAAAGATACAAACTTGGAGGCTTTCAGATCATAGAACCAGTAACTTTGGCTCAGGGCATTTAAAAGGGAAGTGGGAGGCAGTCTGATCAGGTTTCTTTCCATGCACTGAAATCCCTTGAGCTGACTGCACATGCATACACCACCACAACACCAGGTCCACTTTGAAGCCAACTCCTCCAATGGACTGTAGACCCTTGGGAACTTCTTTCCTGATTCAAACAGATCCCTTCTCCTGCATTATCCAGAATGCCACTGCACCCATCCTTTCTCACAGGACAGCTTCAGCTTCTACTGCAGTTTTGATGGCCCCATCATAATTCCTGGCTAACAAATGCCTGACAATCAGCCTCCCTTCCAGTTTTAAATTCTAAACAGTTTCCATTTTCTCTGAATATGGGGCACAATTACTACTGAATTGTTCCCAGGTTGCAGACCCTAACCTCATAGACTTCTTTTTTCAATCAAGGCGATTTATATCTTGTTACAAGCCAATCCTAATGTAAAAATATGCCGTGCTGAAAAATGGAAAGTCTGTTTCCCATATCAACACAAGAGCTCTTTCTAATTATTGCCAGAGAACACTGATAAAGTCAGATCATAAATACGATATACACCTCTATCACACAATAAATGTATTTATCAGTGAAAATGAAGAATAATTGGAAAAATATAGGAAAATGCTACACTCATGCTACCTTTTTTCAGAATAACCCTTCTTCACATACTGGAATCCTCTTGTTTGCTAAATAGTAGACTAATGTCTGGCCCTCTGTTGGGCTATAAGGGACCCAAGGTCGTGGAGTGAAGTATTACAACCAGAAAGTGACAAAAAGGTTATTCTTATCCTGTTAAAAAAATTCTCTGTTGTTGTGGTGTATTAGTTCACATGTTCAACATGTACGTAGGCTTCACATGCCACAAGTACAGTACATTGGGCCAAGGACAACCTCAGCTGTATTCTACCTTCCTCTCTAAGACAGGATCCTATTGTTGTGGTGTATACTTGAGCTACACGCTCTCTCATCTCTGCCTATCGGCACAAGAACAGTGAATTGATCGACACGTGGCCTGTGTCGAGATTGAGCTCATGTCTATATTGCACTTTACCCTCTGATCTAGCCAACCGTGTAATAAATAGAGCAGACACAGTGGCAGAAAGAAGGGATACAATCCCCCAAGAGAAGAACTGCACCCCTAATGGGAATAAGGGCTATTCGCAAAAGTTACAAGAAATGCCTCGCTGCCTCAGAAAGCTATTTGGGGGGTCCATATTGAGAAGAATGCAGATCGCATTAGTTGCACTAAGACCCCAGACTGGTATCATGGGCAGTAAATCGCTTTCACTGTTAGTGTCTTATTAAAAGGGAAAATAAACAACTGAAAGTGGATCCACAAAAGACTATCATGATGTTACCTCAACAGCATACATACCTCCCTGAACTTGTCACTTTACATCCTAAAGAGTACCATGAACAAAGAGTACCATCGATTTGATTAGTAGGAGGCCAGCACCGCAGGCCATTCTATTGCCTGAGTGATCTGGCGTAGAAGAAACAACTAATGTGAGCAGGCAAAGTCACATCACTTCCTACATCTGTAACAAGCCCTGACACAGAACACAAGCCAAAAAACCTTTCCTCCCCTAAGATGGTTTGGTCTGTGTTCATCACAAACAAAAAAGAATAAAGGCAAATTTTGGCCTTCAGCGAAGAGAGATGGGTCTTTCTAACTGCTGTAATTTAAACAGAAATTTACCTATAGTTGTTAATAGATTTAAAAGAATCCCTAACATAAAAGCATAACAGAGAGTTGGAAGCTATGGCACGAAGTTTGGAACAGATTGATTTTCAACTCATTCTATGGGCAAGTAAATAGTGAAAATAGTCAACCACATGGCCCCATTGGAATTGAAGAACATTCTAGACTCTCCCTGCACAAGGGCTGGTGAAGATCATATCGTGTGAGAATGATTAGGAGATCATCAATTCACGAGCAGGGAATTGTACGAGAGAAGATTCCATAACACGTTGCAGGATCCCCACAAATAATGGACACACTCCTTCCCAAATCATGGATTTTTAAGATGCAACAGTATTCTTATAATCAATATTGAATAGATTCATTATGTGTGTTTTATTAGTTCTCTTACAATACATTTCTAAGTTCTCCATAGATATGTGAAGATGGCTGAGAGGTCCAAGATGTATAGAACTTGTTATTGGGATCGATATGATTGTATGACTGGTACATTGTATCACAGTAACAATGATGTGTTTGGATATTTAGCCTTCTACGTTGGCAAAGTAAAAGTCTTGAGGATTATGTAACGGAGATTTGTTAATTGGCATTGCTGTGCATGCTGCCTCATCTGTGCGTACGGCTGGGTGATCGCTTCCATCGCAAACACACAAACAGATCCTTTTAGCATGAACTGTATCACATCTACCAGAGTAAGTTTCATGTTTAAGATATGAGATAGCCATATGCAAAATATATATCCTTTGTCTGTCATGATTTATAAGCAAATAAATTTGTGTTTAGAATGGACAGGTGACATGCTTGACGTAGTTGTGCTGGTGAATGACTGAACTGCAGCAATATTTCCTGAGCAACTACAACCACAGCTCTTAAGCAGAAAAGATACGCAGCTCCTTCCCCGTCACCCTTAAAGCTGAGCTAACACACCTTTGTGCTCACACAGACATCTTCATACTTACATATCCCACTGTGACTCCACATTCAGGATACTCATTCTGCCATGTGGCTTCTTGCTAAATCCATGCATTGAAGACTCATGTCCAACATACAATTTCTATGAACATGTTTTTACTTAACACTAAGCATTCTTGCCGAATATTCTTTAACCTATTTGACCCTATTCAATACTTAGGTTTTAAAGATCTTATTTACTTCAAAATATTTTCAGAGATTCAAGAATTTCATACCGCCGGGTGTGGTGGCTTCGCAACTTTAATCTCCACACTCGGGAGAGAGGTGGGTGGAATCTTTGTGAGTTTTAGGCCAGCCTGTTCTACAGAGAGTCCCAGGACAGCATTGGTACTGGCTACTAAGGAGACCCTGCCTCAAAATACAAAAAAAAAAAAAAGAATCAATCACCATATTTGATCATATCAGAGCTCTCCCACCACTTCCAATCTACTATGCCCTGATCATGTCCTCTATCTTTATTTTATTTTATATTGCTCGTTCAGCAAGACATCAAAGATATTATGCACAGTTACACTTGGCCACAAGTGAAAACAGTACTAGTCCAGAATGCTACAAAAGAGGGCCACTTATTAAACTAATGTCTTACTGTGAGAAAAAGTGAGCTACTGTTAGAATAAATCTTTCTCCAATAGCATTTGACAATAATCTCTTGTAATTATCTAGGTAACTAAACTGCATTTGTCAGGCAGTAGATGCATAAGGACTTCTTCATGCGTTTCCATGAACCATGCTCATTGAATGGGATGATCCCACAAGCCAGGCCTCTCACAGCACAGATACTGAGAGACCCCCCTCTGTGCTACTTTAGGGCCTGTGACCTTTCCAGCCATGAGCTTTTGACCGGCATGAAATTATAGGAGCAGGCATGAAATTCCTTCTTGTGGCACCACGAATCCAATCAGAAAGTGGGTAGTTGCCCATCCCAGCCGGGTGGGCATATCCTGCCTGGCAGGGTGGTGTCACAGCAGGCAGGCCCCAGCAGCAGACAGGCCCCAGTACTGGGAAAGATCATGGCTGTCTTCTCTCCCTCAGCACCTTGCACAGGACCTTCTGGGAGGATGGAAGCTTGCCAGCAGAGAGGGAGTTTTCTGGTCTGCTTGAGATTGGTTTCTCTGTTTCCTGCAGCTAAATGTGTGTTGTCTTCAGAAATAGGTTCTTGCCTTATTGTTGGGGGGGGGGGAGATCAGAACAGCAGTAGCCTGTGTTGTGCTGGAGGCTGCTGGGGCCTCCTGATGGTATCAAAATTTTCATTCAATAACACATGTCTTCTGGAAAAGACACTGTCCACCCATGCAGGGCAATTCCATTCAAACTTTTTTCTTGTTAAAGTTGTATTTTGAGATAGCTTACTAAGTAGTGGGTTTTCATAAGGCTTTCCACAGTCCTTCATTTTGCTTAACCTGTTTACTACCTCCTCTTCCATACTCCCCTGCCTCCATCCTCATTTAATCCTTTAAACCCCAAATATTCCTC
>VZQC01012799.1:104852-116432 GCA_009823505.1 Rhizomys pruinosus
TTTTTTTGTCTTTTTGAGACAGGGTCTCCCTTTAGTCCCAGCTGGCCTGGAGCTCACTATGTAGACCAGACTGGCTTTGAACTCACAGAAATCTACCTGCCTCTGCCTCCCAAGTGCTGGGATTGAAGGTATGTGCCACCATGCCTGGCTAGGAACTAAATCTTAATTTCATATGCATTATATAGTCTATAAGTGCACTAAATCAGGTAAATGATGTATTTTAATGGATTGGTAAGTATTGACCATTAGAAGTCTTTACATACCTTGTCTACCTAACTTACTACTCTTTTTCTGTACATCTGGAGTTTTGTTACTGGTGTTGTTTTATTTTTAAAAATATTTTATTGTTTTTATTTTATGTGTATGAGTGCATCGCCTGAATGTGTGTAAGTGAACCTGAGTCATGAAATGCCCGTGTAGGTCAACAGAGAGACTATAACTCTTCCACCTTTGTTTGTTTTTTTTTATAGCATGTAGAGGAAGCACTGTGAGTTTTACCATGAAAAAGCACACATGAACTTTCTATGTTGTCATACAGATGTGCTGGTTACACTTTCTAAGCATCCCAAAGTTATTATCTCTCTTCAAAAGAACTTAAAAAGCATCCCAGAACCAAGATGACTCAAATGATGAAGAAGGAGATAAGGATATCAATGATGGCTATTAGCAGTGCTTGAAAACTTAAAGAACACAAAGGTAATGACAACACAGGGAATTCCAGTAGACATTCAATATGCAATAAAGACCAAACAGAAATACTAAAACTGAAAAATAGTCTACCTAAAATGAAAACAATTACTGAACAGTTTTATTAAGATCTTAGAAGAAAAAGTATATATACATTATACAATCTTAAGTAAAATATAAATGAATGAAAAGTACAGAAATCCTCAATGACCAGTGGAAGGTCTAGAGTTCTAATGTGCATTTAATTGGACTCCTGGAAGTAAGGGAAAGAGTGATGTGAAGATTAAATTTAAAGGATAAGAGCTAAACCTTAGGCAGGTTTGGGAGAAACATCAGTGGACATTTTCAGGAACCTCAGAGAAGCCAGGGCAAAAAAATACAAAGAA
The DNA here is from genome assembly GCA_009823505.1 of Rhizomys pruinosus. Taxonomy (NCBI): domain Eukaryota; kingdom Metazoa; phylum Chordata; class Mammalia; order Rodentia; family Spalacidae; genus Rhizomys; species Rhizomys pruinosus. Next base: position 105,926 of record VZQC01012799.1, read on the forward strand.
AGGACATTTAGTAGCTAACTGCAGCATACAAACAAACGAACAAAATTCTAAAAGTGTTCCCTATTAGATGAATTCAGTGCAAGAAATTTTGTCTTTGAAGTACTGGGGTCTGGGTGTGGGAGGTCCTCACCTTCATTCACTATACTCATGAGACTGGGGTACCAAGAGAAGGGTCTGAGCTACAAAGTGGAACTCTGTTTCATATAAATAGAAAAGAGAGGAAAAGAGGAAGGGAAAGGAGTGGAGGGGGAAGGGGAAGGAAGTGGATAGAAAGGGGGGTTGTGGAGGGACCCAGAGGGGACTTGCAGGGAGGTGTGGGGTGTCACCTGAAGAGGGATGGGGGAGAAGAGCCTCTTACCAGCTGGTCTCCTCGGTGGATGGGGCTGAGAGGGATGATGAGTGTCGATGGTCCACAAGAGAACACACCACTCACTTTATTGCATCAGGCAGCAGCTTATACATGCTTGGTGGGAGGGGTGGAGAAAAGAAGGCAGGAGAGGAGATACGTAGAGTGGGGGGATAGCTTTGGACCAATAGTAACTCACCACATAGGTTGTAGGCGTTTTCAGGTCAGGGTATGCTGAGTTACTCCTATGTGGAAGTGACCTGCCAGAGACAGGTCGCTAAACTCTAGTCAGGCTCAGGGGGTTACAGTAGGCCGCATTCTCTAGGGCCCACAGGGCCCAACAGGGATGGGGAGAAAGTGGGACATTTGGGAAATAAGGCAAAAGCCTGCCAACATATTATTCTACTTGTCATAATGATGACCTTCAAAAACTAAGGCAAAATAAACATGTTTTCAGATAAGTAAAAAGGGAAGGATTTGTTCTCCAGCAGATCTGCATGTAAAGTTCTAAGGAGGTGATTTTTAGCACTACAGAAGATGACACCAGATAAAATTCAAGTCCCAGGAAAGAAGGGATACAATTAGGTATATGTGGGTAAATAGAAAGCTACCTTTGATCTTTTAATTTCTAGAAGACAACTTGCTATGTCAAAATTCTCCCAATGTACTTAGAATCTATTAGGTTTTATAAAACATGACCAGAAGAACACAAACGATCTGGGAACTGAAATAGTCTTCTGGAAATTTCTTAATTTTACATGAAGTGGTACAAATAATCCTAAGTAAAGTATCATAGAAAGTAACAAAATGAAGTTATAATTGTAAATGAAAATGATATAGCTGAAAAGATATGTCAGTTAAGATGAAAAATGTTTTGAAAAAGGACTGTGGTTGAAATATTCGAATTGAAATATCATAGCATAATGATTTTCAGAAAGAATTGTTTGGCTCACTGTAGGTCTGTTGCCTGTTTCTGTTTTCTACTTTATCACACTTTCATTTGAGAAAAATCTTGTGCAATTTCAAAAGAAAACTAAAGCACACTTTTGTTAAAATCGTAGCTCTGGAGACCAATAGGCCTCAGAGAAAGGAAGGTTATTAAGCTGCCCTGGGCAGTTGGAAGAAAGGCAGCTCTTGAAGGAATTCCCTCAGCCAACAGTACATCTCCACAGCAGCTTGGAAAACCCACCCACCAGATCTAAAAAGCCAAAGGGCTTCTTACATCAAGCAGGAAAAGCTCTATGAGGATGAAAGCCCTGAGAAGCATGATGCTCCAGGCTGAAGGAGGCGGCTCATGAGCTACAGGAACCCAAGGAGCTGCTGACGGTTAAGGTTTTAACAAACATTTAAAACTGTAAAACCAGACGATTCTTTGAGATCTGCAGTTTGAAGGTTGTTAATCTCTCACTTTTATATTAAATTTAGAGCACCTCAGAAGTTTTACTTTTATCAATTAAAAACTATTTCCATACACAAACTGTCCAAATTTATAAAATGGAACATGGAAAATTTTAGAACTCATCTCCACATGCCTCCCCATATAAACTTCTCCCAGGGGACAGAAGGGCTCAGTTCTCAGAACTTCATCAGATTTGTGTGTATCCAGTTGTGATTCTGCTGCAGGTCAAAGGACTCTGGGTTTCACCCACTTCCTTGTTCTGCCCTAAGGACCACAGCTGAGCTGAACCTCCTTACTTTGATGCAAATACTCATGCCTAACAGCGGTGATTCACCAATGTTGTCAGCTATAAATACTAAGAAAACAAGAGGGAGTCTTCTCTGTTCCCACTCTACCCTGCCTGACCTTGCAGAGAATCTATCTCTGCTGTGTGTGGAGTGTTGTTTGTGCTTAAATAAGCCTTGGCTGTGTGCTGTGACTGCAAACTTCCCATCTTGTAATTCATTTATTTATTTATTTATTTATTTATTTATTTATTTATTTATTTATTTTTTTGTCTTTTTGAGACAGGGTCTCCCTTTAGTCCCAGCTGGTCTGGAACTCACTATATGGACCAGGCTGGCCTTGAAGTCACAGAGATCCACCTGCCTCTGCCTTCCAAGTACTGGGATTAAAGGCATGTGCCACCACGTCTGGCCCATTTTGTAATTCTTTTTTTTATGCTTTTATTGATGTTTTGTGTATTTCAGACACCATTTTTCAGTTCATTTTAGACATATTCCCTTTTCCCTTTCCCCCCACCCCACCCCGATCATGCACTCTGCCATAACTGTCCTGTATCTTTCTCTCAGTCTTTTTTTGTGTTTAAGAATTCACATTTTCCTCCATTAATTTTATATTACTCTAAAATATGGATACATACTCAACACCCATATACATCTTATAATTCTTAAACTTATGAAGAAAAGGGCCACAGACAGTATCTAGGAGACTCCCCTAACAAAGTTTATCTTTTTTTTGGTCTTTTTTTTTTCCAGACAGGGTCTCCCTGTAGCTCTAGCTGGCCTTGAACTCACAGAGATCTGCCTGCCTCTGCCACCTGAGTGCTGGGATTAAAGGCGTTTGTCACCAGGCCCAGCTCAAAGCTTATCTTTTATACTCTTTAAAACTGCTACAAGATCTCCACAACATTTGTCTGGGAAGCCCACATGCAGCTGGCCATCTCCATCTTCAGCCTGGGTACAAAGCAACGACCAAGGAGCTCCCACACACCCCTCCTTTTGACCTTTAAAAGCACCTCGTGCTCTGCCTTCTTGACTAGACTTACAAGTTACTATGTGGTGCACATTCCATGGACATCCTTTTTTAGTCCCAAGTAAATGTCATTGGTTAGAGAATCTCTCCGGTTATTTAGCTATTCATCCTTGATTCAAAAGAACACACATGAAAGCTATTTGATAAAATAAGAAATTGATTGAATTGCCCAACTTCATTTCATATTAACCTACAGAAAATGTTGGTCCTGCTGTTGCATACAAAACAGATAAGCTCTAGAGGAGGGGTCTCCTTTTAGTCCCAGCTGACCTGGAGCTTGCTATGTAGATCAGATTGGCCTTGAACTCACAGAGATCCTCCTGCCTCTGCCTCCTGAGTGCTGGGATTAAAGGTGTGCGCCCCCACGTCATATGCTATTATGGAAACATATCACTCTGTGGTTCCATAACAGCATACGGCCTGAGGTGGGATCAGACTAGCTTCTGATCATAGGTCACAAAGGCCGAACCGCTGCAGCTAAGCCCTATTTAAGCTCCCCTTAGTGAGGTGGCCAAGTGAGTACTTGAACAGTCTCCTCTGTGGAGGAGGATGAGCCCCCACCCTTCCTCTGTCTGGTGTCACCTGAGCAGGAAGGGAAACACGGGAGGATGGACAATTGGAATTATGCTCCTCATGTCCTAAAGATCTTTCTGCCCAAGGCAGCTAGGAAAGATGTTCTATGAAGAAATCTCTACTGATTATGGGTGCCGTGGACCTGAAGATTTAATTAGCAGGTTCAACACCTCCCAAGACATCAGCTCACTTCGTCCTCCAGATACAAATAAGTGACCCATAAATCTTTTCTTTTAAGAGAGAGAATTCAGTCTGACTCAGATATCTTTATTTCCCAAAACAATAAGAACAGGAGGTAGAAAACGGCTGGGCAGCTTAGGGCAAAGACCTCAAAAGAACAACAGCCAGTTTATCTCCTGGGTGAAAGCGAGAAAAATTCCTGGGAAACTTATCTCTACCTAAAGCTGCAGCTGCCAGAACTATCTAATCCAAAGATGCCTGTGGTTGCACCATAGACAGAGGCTGAGGACGCCAATAAGGGGGTCTGTTTTTTTTTTTTTTTCTCATTTCATCCACGCGCTAAGGACATGACTAAGACCTTGTGACCAGGACCTTGAGGGAGGGACCTAGGCACTTGGAATGAGGACTGCACTGACCAGCTCACCGCCCTCTCCCCTCCCTCTTTATTAAGTCCTGGGAATGAGGCTCAGTGAAACCCCATTCCCAGGGACCCCTCCTGCTGTACAGGAACTCTGCTTTATCCTAAGCTCCCTGTAATAAAGTACTCCTTTCTAAAACTCACCCTCTGTGGCCTGTGAATTTCATTCTTTGAATTCATGAGACAAGAACCAGAAAGCCTGTGGATCAAGGTGGCTTTGGTGGTTGTTGAGTTTCCGGGATCCCAGACTCTCAAGCTAAGCACAACAGAGTCAAGAAAGGTTCCATCATTCTCAAAGACACCGTGATATTCTTGTGTCACAAAGGACGATGATATTTGAGGGGCAATGAAGTTGACCCACACCTGTTACTGCCCTGCAAGCATGTAGAGCCCCTGTGGGATGGTCCTCAAGAAGGATTTGTCAGAGGATCCCTAGCCTAGCTCACTGTGATCAGACCCATAGGGCAAGCAGGCGGAGAACCAGACCCTCTCACCCTGCAGCCTCATCTCTTCAAATAGGCCCAAGCTCATCGGCAGCTCCACATCCCTGATGGCTGGAAACATCAATGATACGGAAGACTGAAAAATAGTCTGTGATGAAAGGGAAGGCCTAAAAATCTGTAGCCCTTGATTATATGATCAGAAGTTTCAAGAAGGACTCTTCTGTAGACTCTGGGGTTAAACTGATCCATGCTATTTGTCAGGTCAGGAAGACTATCCTTCCTTTGTTGTGCATAGTTCCTGCAGGGGACTTTAGAACTCCCCACCATCAGAGTTGTTTACCAGGCAGTGACAGAAGGCCCTAAATAATCCCATCGGTTCCTCTGCATGGACTCCTGGCCGCAGGTGGCTACATCCTTACCATCGTGGGCCTGGCTCTACACAATACAAAAGGGAAAATTCAGAATTCTAGCAGCCTGCATGGGGAAGGAAAAAGATCAGGAAAATATTATTCACAAAGAGGACCAGGGAGATGAACCACTGTCGCCACTTCCATACAAGCCCTCAGCTCCACACAAACCCTCAGCCCCACACAAGCCCTCAGCCCCACACAACCACACAAACCCTCAGTCAGGCACAAGCCCTCAGCCCCACCCAACCACACAAGCCTTCAGCCAGACACAAGCCCTCAGCCCTACACAACCACACAAGCCCGCAGCCCCACACAACCACACAAGCCCTCAGCCCCACACAAATCCTCAGCCCTACACAAATCCTCAGCCCCACCCAAGCCCTCAGCCCTACACAAACTCTCGGCCCCACACAAACCCTCAGCCCCACACAAACCCACAGCCCCATACAAGCTCCACAGCTGCCTGGGTATCTCGGTCTCCTCAATTCCCAACGAGCCCTCCTCCATTGGTGATGCTACTTACACCCAGCACATTGAGACTGACTACCCATACAGACACTGTCCCACAGAGTTCCCTGGCTCAAGCGCAGTTGGAGCCAAGCCCAGCCCCATGATCCTCAGTGCCTGAAGGAAGGCAAAATGCAAGGTGTAGTCTGGCTCCTTGCTGGAATTGAGGTAAGTTTACTCATCCCCTCCAATGGCCATACTACCTGAGTCTTACCAGATGCCACTCAGGGCAATGCGACCCCCACCCTGGAACAAATCTAATGGTGTGCACTGCAGCCATTTTACCAGCATTTAGGATTACAGAGCTTCTAATGTGCAGCAGCACTCCAGCCTACTCTGAAAAGCCCCAAGCCATGAATGACGCACTTGAGATCATCTTCCTAGTGCACAAAAGGCCTGCAGCAGTTTCGAACAGCCTCTTCAAATCTTTAACACAGAAGAGAGACAGCGCTGTGGAGAAAGCTCAAGGTTGGCTCCAAGGACAAGCCGTAGGAACCCAATGCCACCAACTGGACCCAGTGTGCTGCAGCCACTGACCAGCCAGACTGGACACCAGTGATGAGGATGGAAGATCCCTGAAGAGATATTGGCAGGCCTTGGTACATGGAATGAGAGCTGGGCAGGGAAGCAAATTAACATATCAAAGACAGTACTATGAGTCTTCTAAAAACCTGGTGAGTAACCCACAGAGCTCTGTGAGAAACTCTTGAAACATTCTGGATACAGATAGAGGTAGGAAAAAAGCAGCACAAGGTGAATGCAGCCTTCCTGTCTCAGTCATATGCTGACATCTGCTGCAAGCTGCACAAATTAGAGTGCTTTGTGAGCATGTAATGGCTGAACCACAGTAAGAGGACCGACAGCAGAGGAACTGAACGAGGCTTGTGAACCATGGCTCCAGAGAGCCCCCGTCACGATGAAGTTAGGGGTAAGCCAAGGAGGTTCATGATGAAGTTAGGGGTAAGCCAAGGAGGTTCATGATAGACATAGTTGTGGAATATTTGGTGGTCACTACACCTGTAGCCCCACGACCAACAAAACAACTACTATTATCAAAGTCACAGGAGACTGAATTTCTTGCCCATTCTACAAAACCCGATCATTGTTTAGTGACTCCCGAGTTTCTATATTCACCAGAATGGCCATTCCCTCTTGTGGGCAGAGATATGCTGATGAATCTCTGGGAGCAAATCACCTTTACCCCTGGAAGCCTGTTAGCTCTCACCTGAAAGACTGGCTCCAAATGGTGATGGCTCTAACATACCCAGGAAGAATGAATGGGGCCTCCGTTCTCCAGAAGAAAGCAAACCAACAATGCTTTGCTGGAGTTCCAGATATCTGGGTGGAAAGGACACCTCAAAGTTTAGCCCACAAGCTATGAACTCGTTAAAATGGATTTAAGCCCAGGAGTCTCTGTGGTCAGACTAAGCAGATGTCGTGTTTCAAGAGGCTCACTTGGGCATGTGGGAATGTGCTCTGCACTGACGTGATGCTGAGGTGCTGGCTGGCTGCCTGACCCTCTGGAACACCCATTGTCAGCAAAGAAGCCAGGAGGGTGGGGCATGGTGGTACACACCTTTGATCCCAGCACTGGGTAGGCAGAGGCAGAGATCTCTGTGAGATTCAGGCCAGCTTGGTCTACATATTGAGTTCTAGGCTAGCTGAGACTAAAGGGAGACCCTGTGTCAAACAACCTAAAAAAAAATGTCAGGAAGAAATAACTACTGACCTGTCCAGGACCTCTGTTCATTCAGAACAACGCAGTGACCACCATCCACCCAATGTTGGTGAATCCTTACACAATTCCAAGTCTTCTGACTGCACAGGGAAGGAAAAATAATTTATGTGCCTTGATCTGAAATATGTTTTTTTCTTTCTCTGTCACCCGTAAGTCAACTCTGAATGTCCTCCAAACTGGAAGACACAGGTGACAGGAACAAGATTACCACAGGGCATTAAAGACTCGGCTCTCTGGTTTGGTAAGTCACTGGCCACTGACCTTGCTGCTGTCTCTGGGGGGGCCTTGAATGCTACAACATGTAGATGACTTGCTGTAAGCCAGCCCCTCCTGACAGGATTGTTGGTAAGGCACTAGAGTCTTGCTGACTCTGCTCTCTGACACAGGATATAAAGTATCATAAAAGGAGGCCAAAATTTGCAAGCATGATGTAAAATACTTTGGAGTATTCATCTCCACAGGACACTGAGTCCCTGGGCACAAGAGAAAGCAGGCTATCTGTTCAATACCTCCACCTAACATCAAAAAGGAAGTCTTAGGGGCAGCTGGATCCTGTCAGATTTGGATACCGCTCCATTCAAAAGTCATAAAGCCACGGTATAAATTCACAGCCAGCTCTGAAAATGACCGTCAAGACAGGATCAGGCCAAAAGGAGGCCATCAAGATGATAGAGACTCCTAGCAAGTGCCTTCCTTAGCATATCAGACATAACCATGGACTATAACTTCTTTGTGTGTGTGCTAGAAAAGTCCCACAGACCGGGAGTCTTCACCCAGGTAGTTGGACACTGGAAATGTCCAGTTACATACCTGTCCAAGCAGCTGGACTCCATAGCTGATGATTGGCCACCATGTCTCTGAACCATGGCTCCTGGCATGGTCTTAGTCGGAGAAGCTGATAAACTTACCTTGGGACAAACACTAAATGTAAAAGTTCTCTAGGCCATTATAGTCCTGATGAACACTCAAAGACATAGATGGTTAAAGAATGTCAGAAGGCCTCACTACCAAGGCATTTGCCTCAAACTATAAGGACCCTCAACCTGGTTACTTTCTTGGCCACAGAGGTGGGGCCACCAAACAATGACTGTAAAGATGTGATAGATGAAGTTTGTTCTCGTATGCTAGACCTGACCGAAGCTCCCCTTCAGAACCCAGAGCTGGAGCTGTTTGTTCGTGAGGGAATGCACAGAGGGTGGTGATAACCCCCACTGACGAGGTCATCAGTGCTGAAGCCTTACCAAAAGGATGGTCAGCACAGAGAGCAGAATTCTGAGCACTAATCCAGGTATTGAGGCCAGTGGAGAACAGGCAGCTCAACTTGAAGAATGCCTTTGCTACCCTGCATGTCCATGGGGCCGTCCACAGGAGGAAAAGAAATAAAGCATAAAGAATGAACTCTCCAACCTTCCTAGGTGACATGCATAATCTCTTATCTATTTGACAGATATTTTTTCCCCATAACAAGAACAGTTCAGGACCCTCTTGGCTGAAATGCATGCTGAATGTCAGCTGGTCCTTATTCAGGCATAGCTGTCACGTGGCTTCTCACAGCACCACAAATTCAATGCAAGGTAAGAGAGACTGAGGCAAGACTAAGAGATGACAAAGAAAGACTGTAAGTAAGCTAAAGATACAGACCTGTCCTGGAGCCAGTCAATGGAGGTTCAGCCAAGTGTCAGCAGTGGCCCTCGGAGCTGTTCTGTGTGGCGGAGGAGGTTTATAGGGTGCAGTAGAAAGGGCCTAGCATCCCCCCACCCTGTGGAAAGATAAGCCAACAGCCGCCACCCTGCCCAGCAGCCAGGCTTACTGCTGTGGAAAACTTGTTGGATCAGGTTATCAGCTAATCAGTGTAAGTATGGCCCCAGGAGGGAGACTTTATGGCCAGTTTAAATCTGTAAATCTACAGAGCAGATGCAGCTCCTCAAAAAATTAGGACTGAGCAGGGCAGTGTGCCCAGCCCAAGGCTGTTTTTCACAACATATTTTATAAAACTGTATCCTGCAATCTGCTGAAGTAGCTGGAACTCAGAAGACCACTGCTGATGCAGGAGAGACTACCCAGGCCCAGCATAAATGAGGATGTAGCAAAAGGCAAGCAGGTTCTGACACAGGAGTAGTGGGTGTCTTTGAGTGATGGCACCTTTCTCTGCTCTGCTGAGCTTAGCTTGAGAGGCCAGGGTCCTGAAAGCTCAACAGCCATCGAAGCCACCTCAAGCCAAAAGCTTTCAGGTCCTTGTCTCATGAATTTAAAGGACAAACTTCACAGACCACAGAGGATGGATTTTAGAAAGAAGTATCCCATTATAGGAAACTGAGGAGGAAAAGGAACACAGAGCTTCTGCATAGCAGGAGAGATCCCGAGGGTGGGATCCCGTGACCTTGCCTGCTCCAGAGGTAACAAGACTTCAGCAGGTAGATGATGGGGAAGGGACATGAGCCAGGCCATCCAGTTCCCATCCCAGGTGTCCAGGTCCCCACGGTTTCAGTCCTGATCTCGGTGGCTTCCAGGAACAGGGCTCTCCTTTACAGAAAAGACAGAAGGAAGAGCCAGCCCCTCTTTCTGCATCCTCGTTCTAGCTTCTGACTAGAGCAGGACCACAGACACTCTTGGAGTAGATAGTTCTGGACTCTCTCGCCTACGGCCAGGAGGAACATTCTGGCAGGGATTTAGAGATGGTGACCTTGCTTTAGGATATTATCCTTAACCGCCCAGACCGTTTCCAACTCCCGTTCTCATCACTGCTACCTTCAGCAAAGGGAATGAACAGAGAAGCCACTTATGGTGACACAAAACCAAATATGGGTAGATTTGGACTCTTAGAAAAGAGGAACAACCAGTGCATGACGGGCTGTAGAAGGCACTGAAGCTGGAGCAGTGGTGCAGAAGACGAATCTCTGGCTCTGTTCCTTCTGCCCTTCCAGGGAGACTTCCCGGATTCAGAGCCAGGCAGGTTGAGTCCTTCCAACCTGTATAGTGTAGGAATTTGGCCAAGATCACAACAAGGCGTGGAGACCTGAAGGCAATCAGAAGCCTTAACAACACAGTGGTTATGGGCTGGAGAGATGGCCTAGCGGTTAAGAGCGCCGACCGCTCTTACAGAGGACCCGGGTTCGATCCCCAGCACCCACATGGCGGCCGAGAACCGTCTGAAACTCCAATTCCAGGAGAACTCCAGT